>JAMBUN010000122.1:0-49740 GCA_030271035.1 Microascus cirrosus
GAGAAACCAACTGGGAACGAGTTGGAATGACGGCTTATAGTGCCACGATGAGCTGCAGGAGTGAGTTGCAGCGCTACAAAATATAAACGTGGCGCGAAGCACATGACATTGCATCAGGAAGTCCCTGCTGTCCAACAAGATATTGCTTTCATGAAGACTTCCCATACACAGTAACCATAACTCAACTACCACCCGCTCTCTAACCTCAACTCCTTGTTCTGCTCTTTGGGGGATTTAACAGCCCGATCCGCACGACCAGTAGTGGTCATAGCAGCTCCCAAAGCTAGCTGTCTTCTTGCAAGTAACACCTCTAGTTCCTTTAGCAGAGCAGCTATGCCCAGCCGACTGAAGTGCAGAGAGATAGTTGTCGCGGGCCTCCGTTGCTGGCAGGCTGGAACACATGTTCGTGCAATTATAGGTGCAAACACCCTTAGCATCACTGGTGGCACGGCAAGTCCTTTTGCAGGCCTCAACGCCGGACATGGCGGCCAGGGCATAGATAACGTAGAGTGGCTTGACCATCGTGATGAATCTAGAAGATTGTGGTCTGTGAGTAGGTCATACGTGTGCGAGAAAAGCTACATGGGAAGGTTGGTCTTACTTGGTTATTCGAGGTGAAGTAGATTGTAGATGTGTAGATGTTGCCTTGTGAGTTTGCTGAGCAGGTTCCTGAGTTGGATGGAGTCGATCTTGTGATGATTCAGAAAGTTAGAGTGCGGAGAAGAGGGTGTTTATATATCCAAGAAACTTGACCTTCGGATACTGAATCACGTACCTTGATTATAGGAGGCATGTGAAGTCAGCGTGGCAGTTTACTAACCAGGTATTGTCCCGAATCGGCTCTTCAAGCAGCCAACGAAATGGGCTATTTGATGTTGACAACATAATCCCCGTGCCGAATTCCGTTGACTTCGAAGCTTTTGAATAATCCTGAGTTTTATCGGGCTGATTATCTGGCCTTGCTGACCGTTTCTTCTCATAACCTTTTCCATTTAAAATAAGGCTTATGTTTAAATATAGTTGTTTCCACCTTTTTTTGTCGTAGGGAGAAAAGATCGTCGGTAAGATTAAAGATTGTTGTGGGACTTGAAGATCGATTCGGCCTCTGAGCCGAGGCCTTCAACCTAACTAACCTAATGCAGAACACGTCACATGCACTCTTCCCCTGCAACAGAACTTTGGAGGAGCAACGTATGCACTTATAGCGTGCGGAGGCTGGTTCGGGTCCACATCGCTCCACTTGGCACGGACAGAAATGTTCAGAAAACAAACCCACAAACTTCCACCAATCGTCCAGTAGAGTGTATACTCAAGGATAAATAATTCCCTACTTGAGGGGAGATGATCCAGGACCCCGTATCTAAATATACAAGCACGGGCACTATTGTATAGGTGGCTTCAACAGGGTATCAGACATATGTTGGACATCCAGTGCTGCGGCTGTTGCCGATCTTCCGTGGTTCGGAGCTTCTTGCATGGAGAGACAGGGCTGAAAGGACCCACCCGGTAGAATAGCTGCAATTGACTGCTCTCCCTAATTATAGAAGCGGCGTTTAAAATAGTGCAACATTAGCGGGCCCCGGGAGGATGCTGTCCTCCGTCTTATTTTCCTATCCCAAAGCAAGGCTATGATTTAGGGAACAGCTTGGAGCAAGTGAAGCAGGACTCTACATAGCTGGCTTTCAGGTCTAACCGCTCACAGGCCAAGGCTCTTCCTAAGTATAAATACCGGCTTTGCGATAGAACTGGTCAAACAAATAATCACTACTCCAGACCAACGCCTAGAGCAAAGTGGATCGCATCACTTCGAATAACAAAGTAAGACCTTCTCATGTATGCCAATTTCAGGCGCATAGCCTTCTCACATGCCGCTGTCTAGATTCATCACAATGGTCAACGCCCTCCATATCGTCTACGCCCTCGCCGCCACCGTGGCTACTGTTGAGGCCTGTAAGAAGACATGTACAGCTTCAACCAGTTCGGTCGGAAACTGTAACTATAAATGTACCAATGCTTGCGAGTCGTACCCCACCACAGATGCGCGCGATGACTTTCTTGCCGCCCTTCAGAATTCTGGATATAGCTGCTCCGCTGTTGCAACAAACGGGGTGAAGTGCAAGAAGACGAAAGCGTTTGGTAAATGTTCTGCTCACCACTGGTCATGTGGATCTGGCTGTTAAATCCTGGGAGAGTTAATGTTAGCTAGTGGAGACGATGTTTTATGAAATATGTAGTGAGCCGACATAGCACCAACTGTATTTTCTTCGCTATCATACGCTTGTGGCTGTTCAAGATGTCTTTCATAGTAGTTCCTTGAAGAGTGCTGCGAGCGGTGCTAAGTCTCCTATAGAAATGGGGAATTTACAGGAGCAGTTCTGCCGGATGGACACTTGCAATCAAGAGAACAGTAATTGTGCCTGATAAAGTATCCACCCAGATCGGACTGCTGAGCTACCGGCGAGTTAAATGGAGACGTTAATAGCCAGCAGAGAACGAGTTGTCGTGTCTATAGATCTGGCAGGCAGTATCCTACAATATGTTTTCAATCGGTTCGGATTGATGACCTTAGGATCAGCGCCTCGCCTGTGAAATAGCCCCTAATCCCATACTACACTTGAAGTCGAGGGATTTCTCTACCCACAACTTTAATCCTCAACCCATCTCCTGATATAATTATCAAGGTGATGGCTGGCACGAAAACCAAGTGGCTAGGGATGGCTGTTAGGTACAAAAGGACAATTCGTTAGCTCTGGCAGATCGCTTTTCTTATATGCTTATCTTTTGTAATATCATACGTTCTTATAAATCAATACAAATAGACTACTACGAGGAGCAAGAAGGCAGTGCATGGGCCAGAAAATCATGTAATGGCCTCCATTACATACGAAAATTGGTACAGGTATGTCATTACAAGTCGGCACGTGTTTAGAGAAGACAGACTCGCGATCTAGAGGCGTGGATTTAGCGGCCTCTCTGAGGATGAACAGTTGAACACTTCAATGTGTTTGGCCCGCTTCCCTTTCTGGATAGATCCAACAGATAGTCACAGTGTAGTCTCACACTGTATTGTATTCGTATCCTTTGCATCTACATAAGTAATGCTACCAATATTGCCTGGTAATCAGCAGATGGCAAGCCGGCGCCGTCTACTATGACAGGCCGCCAAGGGGTTTTTAATAGTTCTGTCCGCCCCCTCTCGGTTACTGTCCGTTTGCCGTCCTAGGTTCTGTCAAACTTTGATGTGGAAAACGGGGCTCTAGCACGTCCACCACAATAGCATCTCCCACGGTTCAAGTGCCTCCGGCATCTCCAGCCGAGGATTCGCATGAGCCGCTGGGACGGACCACCCAAATCCCCGCAGAGATAAAATTTCCATTAGACATGTAAACGAGGTACTGACTTCAATATATAACAGACCGTGGATACCTTTGATGATGGCGGCTCCGCCTATTCCAACGCATGTTCCCTCTCCCTAGCGAATCCCGCCCCGGATATTGTCGCAGTTTTCCTGACTGTTCATTATTACGCTAGCCTACAACCGCGGGCCTTAGCTCTGCGCGCTTGAGCGTCCTGAAGTTCCAGCAGGAGAACGGCAGGACCAACCATGCCATGAGCGGTGGGAGTACGGTGAAATACTAATACCTTCGAAATTCAATCTTCAAGCTGATAATGACTTAATTAACCCCCTGTTAGGATACTCTTGGCCGAATGACGCGAGGAAAAGCAAGCAGCTCGGTAAAGTCCAGCCCGTCTACTACACCCAAACAAGCTTCCGGGGCGTTTTACTTAACATGTACCTACGTTTCTAGATTTGCAACACAATCTGTTCCTGCTTACCTTCTGCGGGAAACTCAGACTCTTCCCGAAGACTTGAGAATGTGGGAAGCGCGTCCTGGATGCTGGGACGGGAACTGGGGTGTGGGCAATCGAGTACGGTATGAAAGTAACCCAGATCCAGCTCGAGACGCGATATGCCCGGTACTTACTCCGTCTGTATTTTAGCTGATTTGCATCCTGAATCGGAAGTAGGCCTCCCAGCACCGAAGTGCCCGTCATTTGAACTCCGAGATCCGACTTGATGCGATAAACCAATGACTAACAGGCAGCAGGTCGTTGGAGTGGATTTGAGTCCCATCCAACCATCTTTGTAGGTGGCCCGCACTTTTCCGGACGAAAAATGCTGATGGGAAAGGATTCCGCCAAACTGCACATTCGAACTTGATGACCTGGAGAAGAACTGTACGTGGGCTCGCTCATTTGATCGCGAATGACGACAGGATCTTGAAGCGACATGGAGGACTACATCAAGAAAGCCTACCAGTAACTATTACCCCACCTTGCGCTCGGCCTTGCAAGCCCAATTTGTACCCACTGACAAAACCCAAACAGCAATGTCGAGCCCGGAGGCTAGATCGAAATGCAATATCTATGCCAGCCCCTACGGTTGGATGACGGAACCATGACATCCGACTCCTTCTCGTCCGCCTCAGCGACCTTTGCATCGAGGCTTCCAATAAATCCGCGCGCCCGCTGTATCTTGAGCCCAAGTACATGGACTACATGGAGTCGGCGAGCTTCGTCGACGTCGTGGAGTGCCGATTCTAGTGGCCGCGCAACGAGTGGCCCAAGGACCCTGACTACAAGGAACTGGGGCCTGGAACAGGGTGAATATGAATAGCGGCATGGATGGGCTGCTTCTCGCGCTTTTACACATTTCCTGGGCTGGGCGTCCGATCAGATCTTGGTGTACCGCGCCGTGGCCAGAAACGCGCTGAAGGACCGGAGGGTGCACGAGTACCTGCCTATGTGAGTTAACCCTGTGAATTCCAGCCTCACCCCGGCTGGGATACGAATTTATGGAGTTGACATGAAAACGGCTATCTGGTGTACTGTCAGAAGCCGGGGGACTCGCCCAGGACGACGGCCGCGAAGACGGCGCGATGAAGGGTTGAGTATTATGGTCAATTTGCTCTGCGTTTCTTACCGTCTTCTATGTCTATAATTGGTCGGTTGTGTGGTATTATAAGGATATCGTTCAATTGGTAATATTAAGGAACGCATGTCACTCTAGATGGTAGGAAATGTGGTAGTAGGCACGAGCAGTGAGAACACGAAAAATGCCAGGCCGTCTGTCTGAAACTCTCCCATTTTCTTGCCGTGGCCGAGGGTGGGTGCCACGGACCACTAGTCAGAGTAACCTTCGAGTAATTAATCCCCCTTTCACTTCTTGAGATTCGGTGACTCGCCCCAGAGGCAACTCCTGGGCCACGACTGTAGCAACCTGAGATCGCCATTTAAAATTCTATCCTTGGCGAACTGGAATTCTATTTAAACACCTGCTATCTACACCCTGACCTAGCAAATATAGTACCCCATACTATAAATCCGAAATCCTCTTTGATGGCCCCCTCCACGTGGCACAAAATCAAAGCATCTCATCTGTCTCGGCAGGGCAAAGCTAACAGCCCTGTTGCATTGTTCTCGATGCATACGCCTCGAGGCACATGCCTCACACTATCGGTAGGGGAAGATACAACTCGAGGCAGCCGGTCATTGCAGGGGTTTGCTGTGCTTTTATCCATGCTCTTTCCTGTACTCTTATGGTATATGTAGTATAGGGGAGCCGATTATAATCCATTTTCTTTTTTGGAGTGAATAATTAGTATGTTGATATCCTACTCTACGATGCTTACTTTCTGTCCGCTTTTGGATGCTTGCATTGCCATTCTGCCGCATGCGCCCGTACTTGGATTATAACAGCCTGCGCCGTTACAGGTGGGCTGTAAAATGATTTCTCTGTTGCGCTGGGGCTGAGCGTGCATGAAGGATGCAGGAGGCTGGCCTTCTGCTTGAATAGCGAGGCCCTCGGGCCATCTGTGAGAATCAGATCCCTTCCTTTCCGAGAGCGGGGCGCCTGAAAGTTCTCTCTAAATATCTAATTTCGGCCGAAACTGGCCATTCATAGCCGCCCGAAAGCCTGGTGATCGCCGGAAGCACAGAATGTACCACGAGGCAGTAACTTCCCTGCGCCTCGTTTCAAGGCGGGGCCTCCTGAAGGTCCGACTTGGTCACAATACGAACCAAGTTGCCTTGTTCGCCTGTCTGTAATTCTCCGAGTAATGAACCATACAAATTTGACTACAAATTTTATATGTGCTTTCATGATGCCACCTTGAAGAGCTTACTTTCCCCGAATGCCTTACTCTTACTATAAGCCCCACGAGCCGTGTTGCCCCTGCCCTCTAGGTCATGTCAGTGATCACAAACGACCCCGAAAGCACGACAATATCCCGCATTGTCCGGACCGTCATGGACTCCACTAAGAAGAATCGTCCCCCCTTGGCAATGCCTGTCTTCAAGGCCGCCCGCCAGGCGTGGCGAGACTTGCACACCGCGCGATGGGCGAACTTGTGCTTCTGGATGCTATACTGGTGTTTTCTGGGAGCCATCGCAACGGCTGTGGCCGTCGTATCCCTACCGTTATTAAGGCGCGGCTTCCGCTCATTCAGATTCTCAGGGTGCCTTCCAAATGGGGAGTTCTCGCCATATCCGGTCATATTCAACTGGTGGACCGTGTCGGAGTTTTCTGAAGTTTTTGACATCACGATATCATTTGGCAGCTTTACCTTCGCCGGGGCGAAGACAGTAGACATAGCCTGGCAATTGGTGAGCTCTTGTCTTGTCCCGCTCTGCCCTGTCCAGCAACGCCCACATTTGTCCTCGGACCTAGGATAACTCCCGAACATAGGTTGTCGGCCGAGGAGGGCAGGCACTTATAGCGCTTATATCGTGGCGGGTGTTCGCGAACTACATCGCCACCCGACTAGCAAGGTCTCCCATCACGTATGCCACTTTCTGGGTCATATTCCTCCACCAGGAACCGACGATCACGTCTACTTACAGAATCATACGTGATTTTTGTCGATTCAGGGGCACTGGCTCGCCAACAGCAAGCACCTTTATCGTCGTCACTATCGCCTTCGCCCTGGCGTTTCCCACACTCATAAACTCCATGACGGGGTACGTCTCGCATATCGGTCCATCCATTCAAACGAGAGATGGAAGTATGGTGCCCTTCGAGAGGTTCGAAGGAGTGGCCTACGTCGTTCACGACGGTGGCAGGATAAACCTGACCGACGATTATATTGTTCTCCGGCACACCGGTATGATAACCCCACTGGCCCCTGTAGTCGCTAAGATGGTTTATTGAAGGAGCAAGACATATCTGGTACATTTCCATCCTGCTAACTTAATGCGCCTAGGTACCATGAGTTATTCAGGAAGTAATAATTGGACCCTCTTGTGTAGAGGGGATAATAGGGCAACAGAAGAGTGCTCCATACTAGGTGCCGTGTCAAATTGTAGGTCGCCATATTTCCGAAGGCCCGACTAGAATTAGATCCAGGGCTAGTCCCTGTGTCACCTAACCCTTTTATAATAGATGTAGCCGAGTATGGCTTCTACGGTCTTTTTGATGGAGAAACGACTTGGATGGGGAAGCATGACACCTCTGTGTCCGATTACACGCAGCTGCAATATTTCGAGCGGAACGAGAAGGACCTTCCGGCCCCAGCATTAAATATCTCCGGATTTTATTTCGCACAACATGACAGAATCTTCGGGAGTGAGTGGGTCGACCCTCGGACCCAGCGGCAGGTATTCCAGGACGAGGAACATGAGACATTCGCCTACTCCGGGGAATTGTACAACATGGCATACATCAAAAGACACGGTAGATGCCAGCCGTCATTCCCAGAAGTATGTTAAACCCGTCTACACGCGTCCTTTTGGATGAGATAGAATGCTTGTTTATTCGAACGCCTCTCCTCACCCCGATATCTATCAGACATACCAGTGGGGATTCTCCTTCATTCAGCTATTCATCATGTTAGTGTTTCTGCTCACATGGTCCACTGGCCTCTACATCATGTGGCACAAATCCCAAGACATCCTGGACCTCAAGGACGAGCCTGAAGTGCCCGGCGGCTACCGCGCTGTCCTCGAGCTCTCACGGGCCATGGAACAGGAGCTCCCCCCTGCAGGTATCGACGTCACAAAAGTTACGGACAGCCAGGCGAAGCGGGACATACGCAAGCGGCTATGCGGGGGTGCTGTCTCGCTCGATGCCCGCTTCGGGAACCCAAAGTTGGGAAATTTGGCCATGTTCCTGACGTGGCTGCAGAGAGGTAAGTGGTGGATCGCTGCGTCTATTGCACCTACATGCACTTCTCTTATTTTGTTGTTCTTGGGCGTGACAGAACCCCTGTTCCCTGTCCTTTGGTGTATAGGTGGACTTGTTCCTATGGTGTCTTGGCTGGGAAGTACGGCTGGGAGCAGAGCGTTTATGCTTGTTGTTCTGGGCTTGGGTGGTAGTGCGGCCATCACCGCGGCGGTAGCATCTTACATGGCAGGAACGTTACGGGCAGGGAGTTTTACCGGAGTGTACTAAATGGGCCTTTCTAGAGATGTACAAGGACGTATTACGTTTGGTTCAGTGTGGGGCTAGTTCGGCTCGGTTTACTGCCCCACGGGGACATGTATGGATCAGCCAAGCGCTATGAGTCCTGCAATTTCCCCTCAAGTGAGTGGACCGTTGCTCCAGCATTAAAATAGTCTATTACACAGCGAGCCTTGGCCATAAGCGGAGTAGCCGCTTAGCTTGTCGTGATGACGCCATGTTTGTCTTTGGAATGTACTTTGGGCAATGTGGCGTGGGAGACATGGATTAACATGTCCATGTCGCCCGTGGTAGATTCTGAAAGGCCTAGCACGAACTCGACCTTCAGCTCGTCACGCTGGGAAGGCTGGGGGCTGCGACGGGGTCAGAGCTCCCTTAAGGCAGACACCAGGAACAATTTCGGGATTTTATTTGCTGCAGGTCATAGCATAACAATTACCAGGAGGTGACTACGTTTTTGATCTAACTCATTCTAACTAGTCACAAAGATTCGCTTGACAAAAGGCAATGATTTCAGGGGTTGTGAATACATGAACAGGAACGGTAACGAGGGACTAGAGGATACGGACTTAGTGATTATTGTAGTTTCACGTCTACTTACTCTTCCCATTATTTCGTACACAAAACGTATATTTGCGTTGCATACTACAAACCATTGACAATACATGAGACTCACAGTTTCCGTCTTCAGTGCCTCCACGATATTGTCATGCATAAAGGAATTTGCATGTAATTCAAGAAGTAGAATAGGGGGATGACTCGATTTACTCAGCCTGTACACATTCGAGAACATATGCCACCAGCAACAGTCCGTCAGTTCTGCTCAGCAGAAATACTGGAGCAGTGACATTACTATTAACAGGATTAGATCCGCCAAGCCCAACAACGGGTCTGATGTATTGGATTCAATCTGTTCTCGCTTTATAGCACCTTCCATTCGCCAATGCTTCGTACGTAGATCGTCTTAGTGGATATCCTGCGTAGCACCCGTGAGTGTCGAATCAAGAGAGATGTCAACGGTATCGCAAGTAATGTTATCCGTCCAAATGCTTCCTTTAGTAGTGAAAATTGTAAATCTGTTTATATTCTTAAGCACGATGAATGAGAGGAAGGCTTGGAAGAGCGGCGCCCCCACCATCTAGCTGTTTATATCACCAAACATGCCGCTTCCTGCCTTTGTTAGAATGATATAACTTAAAAAGCAACATGAACGTGTTAAATTACAATCACCCCACAATTTAGAGTCCATACGATTTGAAAGAGGCTACGACAAGCTAGAGCTGATGTTTCCCCGGTTTGGAAAACAGGATCCTATATCTGCTACACTGTCACCTCAAAAGGCGAAACGGCGTCCACATCGTCTGGTATTGTGATAGTGTTACTCATAATGGCCCTTGGACTCATGAACAGCCCCGTCGCCCTTTTCGACATATTATGTCGACCTAGAGAGCGGCCATCACCGTGGCACGCTTTTAGACAGCCTAATAGAAAATTATCAGTCGACCTAATGCGCAACATACCTATCAGGCCTCTCCTCCCCACTCCCTCGCGGAGGTTTCCAGAATATATACGCGGCGTGCTGTCAGTAAGTCGGTAATACAGCTTAATAAGCACGGGCTCGACAGGCACGAGCTACGTCACTAGCGTCATGGTAGAATGTATGGGCCGCGCCGGCAGTCTACTCTCGTTGTCTGCCCTGCAGGTGCCTGTTCTTGGCCTGTTACGGTCTCGTTTGTAAAACGTTGCACCGCAGCAACAGTTCAGGGGCTCTAACAGTGGATGTGATTGAGATCAGACGCTGCTTTAATAAAAGCAGTACAGGACGTATAGACACGCAGTCGTTTAGCAGGTCCAATACATCATAACAGCGTTGGCAATGTGCCAGGTCACTCAATCGCAATAGCCGGCACCCCTTCCCTAATACCCTGTGGAATTTGTCGGGGCCCTGGCTGGATGGAACTGAGGAGTGGATACCAGCACAACAGGTGTTATCACCGTAACTCCGAGCCCGATGTCAGCGGTCGAAGTGACCTGCCAAACACTCTTGTTCCGCCAATGAACGCAGCCTGTTCGAGGACCACCCATGCATTCAATCCACGGCATCCATCGGATGCATAATTTTTATTGACCGATTGTGGCTTGCATGTGAGACGTAACCGTGCCACGGTCCTTCGTCCTGCTTTTGATTGGTTTATGTTCAAGCGCTTCTCAAAGTGATGACCGAGTGCACCATTTCCCATTCCCTGTACGGACGTATTAGCATTCTAATAATTTTGCATCATGCTGTCTGACCCTGGTCAATTCTAAAATTGGTGGCTTATATAGGGTGTGCAGAGCTCGCCACTAACATCTAACCGACGTTCTCTTGCCCACATCCTCAAGGACGACCCTTTTCCAACACCTGTGCCAGCAGCCTCACAACAACATGACTGGAGGTACAATGCAATCTCGGCCTGCTATAATGACCGACATTTACTGGTTAGACGGAGAATGGATGATGTGGAAGATTTCTATGATCCTATTAGCCATTGAAATGCCACCATTGGGGCTCGCCACCAGCGCCGTGACGGATTTCCATGACCGAGGGAGCTTGCCTGACAACCAGAGCCCTATGATGATAATTGTGGTTACTCTAGTTAGCTTCGTGGCAGTTTTTTGGATTATGATTGCTGCTTTCCTTTTCATTACTTGCGGACTTCGCTTTATATTCTTTCTCAGTGTCGCCATGGTCGCTGTCTTAACTTTTGCCAGCGGCATATTCGCATTAGCCGCCATGGGCATTGGCATCGCCAATGCTGTATGCGACAATGATCTCTCGCCAGATCAATGCAATGTTGGCATTCGAAAAGGATTGGGTGCTGGGTGCTTCAAAATCTTGCTAAGGTAGGTCCGGTTCCACCTTGCAGGGTGCTTTTTATCTGCCCGCCGGCTAGTTACCGCCAGCTAAGCTATTCAATCAATAGTACGCCCGTCTACGCATACGCTGCCTCTTGGTATTTTTTGAAACTCTGGAGGGAATCAAAGGTGAGCAAGGAGCAGAACAGGCGACAACTTGGGGAGGTGTGCCCTCGTACCATTAGGTAAATCCGCCGAATAAAATAGCCCTCGTACAGGAGGCATGAGCCGAGCCGCCCCACGCAGTAGCTTCACCCGACGATGCTATTTACAAGGCGAGCAAGACGCTGTTGGGGTAGTCGGTCTAAAGGGTCCACATGGAGAGCTGGGAGAATCAGGTTAATAACATATTTGTCTATATGTAAGCGGACGAACATCAGTTAGGAGCTAATATCCGCAAGCGAAGTTCAAGAACGGTAACATTTTATTATACACCCTACCGGCTATATACTAGAGGCTCAAATAACTTGTGACACTAAACCGCAACAGTTGCTGCGAGCCCGTCCAACTCTCGCTTCCAGTGGCGATGCTGGCTAATCTGGTAGAAGAACTTGCCTACAAAGTTTGCCGAATCCTCGACGATTTTAATCCCCTCGCTAAAGCTCTCCGGCTTCTGAGGCCCACCTGCTGTAACAACCCCGTACCATTCAAGTGGCGCCTCTGACTCCGACTTGGCGATCTCAACGTTCACCGCGCTTCCCAGGACTTCTTTGACAAGCTGTGCGGCTTCGCCTGTCGCTCCAATCGCCTTTAAGTGTCCAAAGGATTCGGAGATCCAGTACCGGAACTGTCCCTTCGGTTTGAGATACTTAACGTGCGATCCACCAGGGATAAACGTTGCATCAAACATGGTTGATCGCTGTCCATCGTACTGGTGGTCGGGGATTACGCCCTCGGATGAGGCGTTGGACTCACCATCCGCGTAGATGGCAGAGCGCTTAGTACCAATGACGAAGGGTAGTGCCTGCGCGGCCAGAATAGCAGCTTTCATGCCATTGAAGGCAACCTTGTCATATCCATCACCAATAATTATAGCGATCCGGCGACTGATGATCCCAGGCGACTTAGGCACGAAGTCAAGCTGGGATAGCCGAATGGACTTTTGCCCATGGTTGGAGCGCAGGGCCTTTTGCGGGATCGGAGCGCCGACCATCTCTGCGACGGCCTGGGCCAAGGGAAGGTCAAGCTCAGCAAGACGGGTGCCAGCGAGTCGCTCGTAGACTATGGGGTCATCGCAGTGGTCAAGCTCGAAACATAAGGCCTTACGGACGTGCACCTTCTCGATCTCCGACAGGGAGTTATAGAAGAGTTGGGCCTGGTTATGATGTTCCTTAAACTTGGGCGAGAGGTCACGCCGTTTGATGCCTTCCACGGACTGGGGGTGTGAGACGAAGCCGTTCCGGCCAGCCGAGGCCGGGGGGTTAGATTCGTAGCGGTTGGGCCAGTAGTTGACGCTGCCTTGGGAGATACGGTGACGCATTGCGCCGTCGCGGTTGAAGTTGAGGAATGGACAGACAGGGCGATTGATGGGTAGCTCTTCCCAGTTAATGCCGAGGCGGCTGATCTGCGTGTCGAAGTAAGAAAAGTTACGTCCCTGGAGTAAGGGGTCATCGGAGAAATCAACACCCGGGACAACATGGCTAGTGCAGAAGGCGACTTGCTCTGTCTGGGTGAAGAATTCGTCGACGTTGCGGTTGAGCTCGAGTTCGCCGATGACTTGCAAGGGAACCAGTTCTTCAGGCCAGATCTTCGTGGCGTCCATGATGTCGAATTCGAATTTGTCCTGATCTTCTTCAGCGATAACTTGAATTCCTAGGTCCCATTTCGGGTAGGCCTTGTTGTCGATGGCCTCCATGAGGTCTTTGCGATGGAAGTCCGGATCCTGGCCGCCGAGCTTGAGGGCCTCATCCCAGACGAGCGAGTGCACGCCGAGATGGGGGGTCCAGTGGAACTTGACAAAGTGACGTTTACCCTCTTTATTAATGAGAGAGTACGTGTTGACTCCGAATCCCTGCATCATACGGTAGGACCTAGGAATGGCGCGGTCGGACATGGCCCACATGAACATATGGGTGGCTTCGGGATGCAGGTATACAAAGTCCCAGAAGTTGTTATGGGCTGTCTGGGCCTGAGGCACCTCATTATGAGGCTCCGGCTTGACTGAGTGAACTGCGTACCAAAATCAGCGGCTGTCCCTAAAGGTGATACCTGGAAAGCTTACCAAAGTCAGGGAACTTGATTGCATCCTGAATGAAGAAGACAGGCAGATTGTTGCCCACGATGTCCCAATTCCCTTCATCAGTGTACATCTTGACGGCAAATCCACGGACATCGCGAACAGTGTCGGCACTGCCCTTACTACCTTGGACCGTGGAGAAGCGTACGAAAACAGGGGTGTCACGAGAGGTATCCGTCAAGACACCGGCATACGTCAGGTCCTCAATGCTCTTCGTGAGCTTGAAGTTACCAAAGGCACCAGTGCCTCGGGCGTGAACAACTCGCTCTGGAATGCGCTCATGATCGAATCGATGAATTTTCTCGCGTGCAATCTGGTCTTCTAGCAACGAGGGGCCTGCTCGCTGCTCGCTGCCAACGTGGAGCCAGTGGTCGGGATCGGTGATACCTACGCCATGGTCGGTCGTTTGGGATTGTTTCGAACCACCGTCAACGGTATCTGCCCCAATATCAACAAGCTTCTTGTTCTTAGTGGCAGTGTCTTGCACTGCTTGCTGGGCCTTTTGCAGGCCGGCTGCGACGTGAGTGGTCATTCCGGAAGGGCTTTAAAGTCTAAGGGAAGCTTCGTTACCACGAGTGAATTATTTACTGGGCGCGATGGTGCATAATATATACCTGTTGTGCACTGGTTGTTTGCAGGACACATCAGGACGTCATGGTCTGTCTACAGAATGAGGTGAGGATGATGAAAGACGTTACCCAGCTTGACAGTAATGCTTGTTTAACTCCCCGAAGCGTCTATTTCAAATCGAACAGTGAAATTTCCACACTACTTGTAATTATTAATATTCTATTGGTCCTTTCATTAATGCCAACGTTTAGATGTCATCACTATGACGCTGCTGAATAAAGCATTCACTTCTACTGGCTACTACCACTCGCCAGTGTTAACATCGCAAGCGTACCACCCAGTTCATCCGGGCTTCGATCATATCATATATCTAGTCGTTGTGTCGGTCACATCATCAGGTAACATGTAGAGCAGGTTGTCCGCGGAAATCGGGTGTTTTATATGACACGAATAAGGTAGAGCAGGCAATCCCGAAGATGCCCGTCCTGTCTGCAAGTATTTGCTCCGTCAGCCCGTTTCGCAGTAAAACTCTCAGAAATGGAGAGACTTTGTTCCTTTTCGGGGACCCAGGCCCAAGGCCGTTTTCGGGTTGTAGAGGATCCGCCAAACTGCATACCTTCTGCTCTGGAGAATACTCGACGACTGCAGCCTAAAAATCATTGCGGGAAAAGTTACGGAAGTCTGATATTGAAGTCTTCGGCATCCATCGTAAAAGCTAAAATGAGCGCAACCCGGGACAAAGTACTGGGTGCATTGGGCGCAAGCGTCCGGTCCTCGGGGGTCTAGCTCTCCGAGCTCGTGTCCCTGCTACAAAGTAGACTAACATCAATTTGGAGAAGTACAACGTTCATGCGTTGTCTACGCGCTTATATCTAGGGTATAAGGGAATAGCGTCGTTGCCGTCAACAGAGAAGAGCGGCGGCCAACCGCCGCTCTTCTCGACAGTGCCTAGGCGCTCAATACTAGACTCAATAGATTACTACCACTACCAGCAGTCCCTAGCAAAATCAGACCAGGCGTCGATGATCTTACAGGATGCTTCACTAATTGTTGGGTCCTGGCTGACCGTTCCCTCGCTGATCATGGCACAGATAAGATCGACCAGCGGCTCAAAAACTCCACCGGTTATATTAAGCTGTAGCCAGAAGGAATCTGACTGGCTACCGAAAACAATGCAACACAGATAGCAAAGAGTTCACTCTAAGGCAGACACTGACGGACCCCCTGTAGACCCTTGTCATGCTCAGGATCTTGTCGTAGTTCTGCTCGGCTGCCTGTGCCTTTCTTGGTCGTGAATCACGCTGTAGGTGGAGTTTGCGAGTTTGCGAAGACCCTTGCCTTTTCTTAAAGCCTTTCTACCTCGGAGTGGCTGAACCCGTTATCTGATTTACCCATATATTAAAAGCCTCGATATCACCCCGCGGCCCCTCATGGACGGGGAGAAACCCCGGAAGAGAACGCTGCTAGAAGGAAGCGAAGTAAAGTATAATTTTTGAAGATTCGTACAAAGACGTATCGCACGTTAAAGAGGCTGTTACTCCCTCTTCCAGCTCCGGTCACGCACGAGGCAACTTGCCTGTCATGTTGTTCCACCTTGGTGCACGATATAGGAGGAGCTGTGGCACCTTATCTCAACGCACGCCTTCGAAGCTTCTCGGTGCCCTAGTTCGCTGACGGAATAATTCTTAGTAGAGATAAGGCAGGCGGATCAGCTAGTAAAATGGGCGGCAAGGTACGCCTAATGGCGAGGCTCGATTCGGTTCATTCCGGACGTAAGTAGCGAGTAGATAGCCGACATTCCTAGAAGTCCGCTCTGAAAGGCATCTGGATAATCTTAGTAGATAGTTCTGTTTGCTTGCAACAGTAGCCACGCAGATACCGTCCTTGCACTAGATACAGGAGCAGTTACGCTGGAGGGGGCCGCTGGAGGAGCCGGCTTGGCGGACAGGGAATCGCTAGAACGCTACAGGCCTAAGACGAAAAGAATGAAGTGATAGGACGGCAAGGACAGTCCCAAATAGTTGCTAGCATGGACAAGCAGCTGCGATACGTCAACCTGCTGAACGCTCAACAGGACGCCCCAGTCCTGTGCGTGACGATTCGAATCACATTGGTTTCACAGTCTATTTCGCCGATTAACCGGCAGACCAAGATCTCGGGAAACCCCCCAGATGACCCGGGCGAATAAACGAGTAGATTGCAAGACACTGCTCTCTTCGCCCATTGGTGGCACTCCACCTGTCCGGGCCCGGCCCGATCACCGAGTCAAAACGTCACCGAGTCAAGACCCACAACGGGCCCGCAATAGTGGGTCGAGGCCAAGGGCATGCGGCGTCAAGCCCCGACCGACGCAGTGGCAGATTGTTCGATGAATTCGCCATCTCTTGCATTGGCTAATTCGGGATTATTCGAGTAACATCCGAGTTTCGGACCCCTTAGCGTTTGCCTATTTTTCCTCAAAACGACTTTTTACTATAGCCAGTTTCTTCAACTGAACCAAAACCTGTACGATCTTTCCCCAGATCCTTATCGTTCGGTACGTACTCTTCACCGAGACCGAGCGTCCCAAGAAAACATACGGCTTCGCACATTCTCTACTCAGTTATTTTATCTCGAATTACACCTGCTTATTGACGAAGAGCCACACAAGGAATACGTCCCAGAGGAGGGTGCTCTCACACCCCTGGTAACCGTCCATTTAACCACACTGGTAGCGCGCAACTATGCTCCCAGCGGCGCGCATCCTCCGCAGCGCCCCGCGGCAATGCCGCCCGGTGAAAACAACAATTGCAGCACGAAACACACTTGGCCCGAGTCTCTGCCCTAGCAGCAGCTTTACAACGCAGGCGCGGCTCGGTGCCAAACACGGTTTTGTCAACAGCCCGTCATCTATCAAGCTGCATGATCACCAGAGGTTCTCGCGACGACACAATGGTAGTGAACCCGATGAGCACGTGGAGATGCTCAAAGCCCTCCAGCCACCAGTCTCATCAATGGAGGAGTTCCTCAACCAGACCATCCCGCCGCAGGTGAGGAAGGAGAAGGCTGGGCTGAACCTAACACAGCAGTGGAACCCTGAGAGTCAGGCGACACCCCTGCCAAGTGACGGACACCCAGAGCACGTTATCAAGCAGCGCATGGATGAATTAGCCTCCCTCAACGCACAGTATGAGTCCTTTATCGGGTGTGGCTACTACGGAACGCTCGTGCCGGCCGTTATCCAGCGCAACGTTCTTGAAAACCCGGCGTGGTACACCAGCTACACGCCCTACCAGGCCGAGATCAGCCAGGGTCGTCTTGAGTCCCTTCTCAACTTCCAGACGGTGGTGAGTGATCTCACAGGCTTGGATATCGCCAACGCTTCGGTGCTAGACGAGTCCACGGCGGCGGCGGAGGCCATGACAATGGCCCTCGCCAACGCGCCCGCCAAGATCCCGCAGAAGACTTTTGTGGTTTCGGAGACGTGTCACCCTCAGACCCTGGCCGTCCTCGAGTCACGAGCTGAGGGCTTCGGCATTGAGATCGTTATTGGTGACATCCTGGCGGATAACGGAAAGTTGGTCCGCGAGAGCGAGGGCCTTATTGGAGCACTAGTGCAATACCCTGACACCCATGGCGGCGTGTTCGATTACAAGGACCTTTCCTCCCTTGTTCACGAGAAGAAGGCCCTCTTATGCGTTGCCACTGATCTTTTGGCCCTGACGAGGCTAAAGGCCCCTGGTGAGTTTGGCGCCGACATTGCCATCGGCTCTGCTCAGCGTTTCGGGGTGCCCCTGGGCAACGGTGGCCCCCATGCAGGCTTTTTTGCCTGTACAGATAAGTACAAACGCAAGATCCCTGGGCGCATCATCGGTGTGTCGAAGGACCGTCTTGAGAACAGGGCGCTCAGGCTGGCACTGCAGACGAGGGAGCAGCATATCCGCAGAGAGAAGGCGACGAGTAACATCTGCACCGCGCAAGCTCTTCTGGCTAACATGAGTGCCTTCTATGCCATCTATCACGGACCGGAGGGCCTCAGGGCAATTGCGGACGATGTCGCGGCTAAGACGAGGTTGGCGCAGGAAGTAATTGTTGGCGAGGGTGCGTTTGAGGTCGCCACGGAGGGCGTTAGGGAAGATGGGCTCGTGCTATTTGATACCATCACTCTGCGCGGCAGTCCGGCCGATGTGGCCAAGGTGCATGAGAACGCACTGAAAGAGGAGATAAACTTACGGCATATCAGCGATGATAAGGTTGGGTTCTCCCTACACGAGGGCGTGTCTGTTGAAAGCCTCGGCCGCCTGGTAAGGTGTTTCGGCGTCCCGGAGACGAAGTTTGCCGCCGCTATCAACGGTGAAGGCAACGCATCCACCTCATTGAACGACTCTATCCCCTCGAACCTCCGGCGGGAGACCCCTTATCTCCAGCAGCCCGTGTTCAACCGCTATCACACCGAGACCGAGCTTCTCCGTTACATGACCAACCTCCAACAGAAGGACCTCTCGCTCGCGCACGCAATGATCCCACTGGGCTCTTGCACGATGAAGCTCAATGCCACAACCGAGATGCAGCCTATCTCGCACCCCGGATTTGCGAACATCCATCCATTCAGCCCCGTTGACCAGGTTCCTGGATACAAGGCCCTTATTTCCTCTCTTAGCGACAACCTGGCTGAAGTCACCGGCATGGACAACGTCAGCCTCCAGCCCAACTCTGGTGCGCAGGGTGAATTTGCCGGCCTCCGTGTGATTCAGAGGTACTACGCGGCTAAAGAAGGCGGAAACACCAAGAGGAACATCTGCCTTATCCCCGTCTCGGCTCACGGTACCAACCCCGCGAGTGCTGCCATGGCTGGGATGAAGGTCGTCCCTGTGAAGTGCGACGCCAAGACCGGGAACCTTAACGTCGAGGACCTGAAGGCGAAATGCGAGAAGCATGCTGACCAGTTGGCGGCATTTATGATCACGTATCCCAGCACGTACGGCGTCTTCGAGCCCGAGGCAAAGGAGGTCTGCCGCATCGTTCACGAGTATGGGGGACAGGTCTACATGGACGGCGCGAACCTCAACGCCCAGATCGGCCTCTGCTCGCCCGGTGACATTGGCGCGGACGTCTGCCACTTGAACCTCCACAAGACCTTCTGCATTCCCCACGGGGGAGGGGGCCCCGGTGTCGGCCCCATTGCCGTCAAGTCACACTTGGCTCCCTATCTCCCCGGCCACCCTGTCTTCGACCCCCAATTTGCTGGTGAAGAGCGCAAGTCCACCGCCGTGGCTCCCATTAGCGCGGCGCCGTGGGGCAGCGCCTCCATCCTCCCTATCACCCACGCCTACATGCAGCTTATGGGCGGCAGCGGCCTTACCCGCCAGACGAGCGTTACGCTCCTCAACGCGAACTACATCATGTCCCGACTCCTCCCTCACTACGAGGTCGTTTACACTAACTCGGCGGGCCGCTGCGCTCACGAGTTCATCCTAGACGTGCGGCCGTTCAAGAAGACCGCGGGCATCGAGGCAGTGGATATCGCAAAGCGGCTACAGGACTATGGGTTCCACGCGCCAACGATGAGTTTCCCTATCTCGGGCACACTGATGATTGAGCCGACTGAATCCGAGTCGCGCGCAGAGCTGGACCGCTTCTGTGACTCGCTCATTCAGATCAGACAGGAGATCAGGGATATTGAGGAGGGTCGAAGCCCCAGGGAAGGGAATGTCCTCAAGAACTCGCCGCATCCCGTGCAGGACCTTGTCCAGGGCGAGTGGGGGAGGCCTTACACACGGGAGGAGGCGGCGTACCCCCTACCCGGCCTGAGGGAGAGGAAGTTCTGGCCGAGCGTTGCGCGGGTGGATGATGCGTTTGGTGATAGCAATCTGTTTTGTACCTGCGATCCGATGGAGGACGAGGAGTAATCAGGGATGGCATAGATATGAGCGCAAAAAGGTTTCAAGCGTGTGTTTTCATAGCATTTAGGTATCTGGCCCAGTTCAACCAGGGTATTGTCTGCAACTATATACCGGTATTTGCATCATGTTTAGGACGATAAAGCTTACTCCCTCACACTGCGAAATGCATATACTGGTAGAGCAAAGGTTATATACACTGACGAATGTGGCTATCAAAGCCGCATCTGCGAAAACGGTTCTTACCTCGCAGGTGGCAGATTAATGTCTTGTTGAATTCTCTTGTTCCAGTGGCTGCAGAATCTTTCCTGTTCTTATCCTTTACTCTTCCTCTTTTGTGAAGTGCGCGTACGCATCCGCACCCATCAGTCCCTCGATAGTAGAGCCGTCAGTCGTTTCTACTTCTACGAGCCAACCCTCGCCTTCCGGATCCTTGCCCAAGTCCGCCGGCGTATCAATGAGACCGTCGTTGACCCTAACCACGCTCCCTGACACGGGGGACATGATCTCGGAAGCTGACTTGACGGATTCGACAGAGCCAAAGTTCTCGCCTTTCTCTACCATATCGCCCTTTTCCGGAAGTTCGACGTAAACGACGTCACCGAGTGCTTCTGCAGCATATGTGGATACTCCGATTTTGCCTTTGCGTTGGGTTAGGATGGTTGTCCAAGGTACTGGCGGATAGATAGGCTTACAAGTCTTTCCGTCTGGATTGAATGATATCCATTCATGGCTTTCTGTATAGCGCTTTTCCCGAACTATGCGCCTTGTGTCAGAAACTTTGTTGGGACGATGAGCTGAGGCGTGTGAAGCTGCGGGAGACGTACAGCGGAATGTCTGTGAGAAACATCGTCTCGAAAAACCCCCTGATATTGGTGCAGGAACATTTCTCTGGGCCGACAAGACTGTCCGAGCCGTGCTTGTAAACACTCTAGGCACAGGAAGTGCAGCGCGCTGCACAAAGAGCGAGGCCATGCTGATAAAACAGGCACGAGACGGTGGAATTGTCAGGACGTCCTTCGAGTACGTACTTCTTCCGCACGCTGCAGGCGGTAGTAAACGTGAGATGAATAAGAACAAGCCTGCTGGCTTCGTGCGGCTTTGAAGACGCTAAGGTTTGGCAGCGGAAAGGTTGCCGTCGGAAGCCCGAGCTCCGGATTTCCGCACAAACTATTATGTGATTTCCATTTCCTCGGCTCGGACAATATACCCTAGACTCGGTGATATCTATCGATCCCAGACTCAGTGACGAGGTGGGGCGGGTCTCCAGAGACTCGGTGAAATTGCCCCACTTGGCTGCGCGGAAGCGGGGGCAGTAACGTACCGCCGCCGAAGTTCGGCGGCTTCAAAGTTCCGTCCCTGAATTAAGCAGGCACAAGACATCGTAGTGAAAGCTAGACTTTAATAGGATCGAGCTAGACTCGTGTCTATTTGCCACCGGTGTGGTAGCGCTGATAACGAAGGTTGGATCTAAAATTAAACTCTTGGAACATTAGAGTACTCAAACGGCTCGGTTGGAACCTTGTCAACACAAGAGGCCCCTTCTCCCAAACCACCTAGAAAGGCGTTACACAACTCGTAGAACGAAGTCCAACCCGACAATGCATGATTAACTACGCTCTTCTGAGATGCTGGCGCTTATTTTACAGCTTTAGGCCTCGATCCAGGGCTCAGCGAAACCGCCAACCCACTCCTCAACCTCCCTCCGCAGGTCATTAATTTCCTTCACGTCCGTCCCATCACCAAGGTACTCCCTAAAGGCCTTGATACCGTCCGGAGCCTTCGCCCCCTTAGCCGTAGCGTTCTCCCTCGCGCTCTTCGCTACTGCGAGCGCAATCCCTACACCCCGATCAAGCACGTCCGCTACCCTTCTAAAATCCTCCGTGCCGAATCCTCTCGTCGTCATAGCCGGTGTCCCCAGTCGTAGACCGCCCGGTTTCAACGCCGACTTATCCCCGGGAACGGTATTCTTATTACTCGCGACACCACAAAGCTCTAGAACGCGCTCGACCTTCGCCCCATCGATGCCCCTGTCCTTCAAGTCCACGAGGACGAGATGATTGTCTGTTCCCCCAGAGACCAATTTGTAGCCGTGGTCGTTAGAGAGCCTTGACGCAAGCGCCTGCGCATTGGCGAGAACTGCTTCTTGGTACTGCCTAAACTGCGGCGTCTTGGCCTGGTGGAGCGCAACCGCCAGAGCGGCAATGGTATGATTGTGAGGGCCTCCTTGGTGACCCGGGAACACGGACGAGTTAATCGGGTGCTCAAGGTTGTATAATACCTCCTCGCCCTTCTTGTTCACGCTCCGGACACCCTTGCGGAAGAAGATCATCGCACCGCGGGGTCCACGAAGGGACTTGTGCGTGGTGGTGGTGACAATGTCTGCGTATTCAAAAGGCGAAGGAATCACCCCAGCAGCCACGAGACCAGAAATATGGGCCATATCTGCAAGCAGATACGCTCCAACCTCATCAGCAATAGCACGCATACGGGGGTAATCTATCAACCGAGCATAGGCAGAAGTTCCTGCAATGATTATCTTGGGCCGGTAAAGTAGCGCGCTTTCTCGGAGTTTATCATAATCAATGAGACCTGTCGACTCATCGAGGCGATAGGGGAAGGTCTCGAAGTATTTCGAGACCATAGAGATCTTCTTCGTGGGGAGCTGATAGCCGTGAGAGAGGTGGCCTCCATGAGGGAGATCGAGGCCCATTATGCGGTCGTGGGGCTGGAGGACGGCCGAGTACGCGTAGAGGTTGGCAGGCGAGCCCGAAAGAGCTGCATGTTGTTAGCTACAGAATAATTGCAAAGGAAGAAATGTCGGCCTTGGGATGGCACCCACGCTGAACGTTAACCCCCCAGCGGTCGCCACTAAGGTCAAATGCCTGCAGAGCACGCTGCTGGCAGAGTCTCTCGGCCTCATCGATGTGCTCGTTGCCCCCGTAGTATCGCGCACCTGGGTATCCCTCGGAGTATTTGTTCTGCATCACGCTACCAAGAGTGTTGAGGACCGCCTTAGACGTAAAATTTTCCGAGGGAATAAGATTGATGAAGTGGCGCTGGCGTTTCTCCTCCTGCGAGCAACTCATCAGACTTGCCTAGAGTCGACAGTTCTATGGCATCCACTTACGCGTTTTAGAATGCTATGCATTTCGGGATCATTTTCCGAAAGACTTGAACCAAGGAGCTATATTCCGCTTTTAGCAGGTGGACCGCAGAGGCGAAGTCGGCCACTATTTTTACTCACTTGCGAGTGATCTTGGGCCAGCGACGATGCTGTCCTAAGTGTGTGTTTGGATACTCCCATGGGCGCGGCCAGCGTTCGCCCGGCATGGCGGAATACTCGAGCGCCGACACTCCACATATTGGAAATGAAGTCGACACCAGGAGCAAGTCTCCTAGTCTCGGACTGGATGAAGAGCGGTGATAATGGTTAGAGCGAGGCGATTGTTGGATTGTAGCTCGGCAATGCAGCTGGCGGGACCCGATGCTTCTGCACTCGCTGGAGCTTGCTTTTGCGGATCGGGTCAAGTTGTGATACACGCCAATGTCCACACAAGATTGTTTTAAGAACGTCTAACGCCGAAGAAATAGCAGAGAAAGGCCCCGCACAGTTCGATGTCATTCATAGTGGTACCACCGATCTCCGGAGCTTCACGTGCCGAAGCTTGCCCGCCAATCATTCACAAAGCTTATCTGACTCGGTGAATCGTGACTCGGTGATCTTGGGTGCGACCCACCATCGTACTGGAAGTGGGTCCTTGCCCCAAGGCCCCAGCCACGGATCTCATCCGGAGCTCCAGTCAAAGCGACCAAGCTCGTTTTGAACGCAGACAGCCACCGTTTCTTCGCGAGGAAATTTCTCAAGCACAGAAACCTGCCGTACATTTCAATTAATGGCTGTAATCTGGTGAGGGTTTCGGGACCTTGCGAGCTTCGAGACGACACCTATCCTACCTTTCAAATTTCTGGCCTTTGCAATCGGAGCAATGAAGCAAAAGGTGTTCCAAGCAGCGATCTTGCCGCTGTGGCCGGCGGCACCAAAGCCCAAAGCTACCTTGCCGGTATTCCCAAGAAAAACACCATTTGCTCGCCAAAACCATGTTCGATTCGCCTCCACCAACACCGATCTCAAAAGGACCCCTCTCCATGACTTCCACGTCGCGAACGGCGCCAACCTTGTCCCCTTCGCCGGATACCACATGCCGATCGCCTACGCCTCCCACCCGCACGCCCAGTCCCACCACCACACCCGATCCGCCGCCTCCCTCTTCGACGTCAGCCACATGGTCCAGCACATCTTCCGCGGGTCTGCCGCCGCGGCCTTCCTAGAGACTGTTACGCCGTCCGACTTTCGGAACCAAGGGTCCATGCAGGCGAAACTGACGACGTTCTTATGGAGCGGGACGGGCGGGATTGTAGACGACGGAATTGTTACAAAGGTTGGAGATCAAGAGTATCATGTTGTAACGAATGGGGCGTGTTTTGAGAAGGACACTAGATTCTTTGATGACGAGCTGGGGAAATTCGGTGGCGATGTGCAGTGGACGAGACTCGATGGGTCGGGACTTCTTGCCCTGCAGGGTCCCAAGAGCGCCGAAATCCTCGCGGGGCTCCTCGAGCCTGGCGTCAATCTCAAGACGCTATACTTTGGAAACGCTGCCAAGGGAAAGATCCGAGTTGGCAAGAATGGAGAGTCATACCCCGTGTTTATCAGTCGCGGCGGTTACACTGGCGAAGACGGCTTCGAGCTCTCGTTCGCCGAAAAGCTAGGCTCAACACCCGAGGGAACGGTTCTCGCCGCCGAGGCGCTCCTCTCCAAGGCTGGCCCTGAGCAGCTTCGGCTCGCGGGCTTGGGTGCCCGGGACTCCCTCCGCCTCGAGGCTGGCATGTGCCTCTACGGAAATGACATGGATGACTCAACGACGCCGGTCGAGGCGGCCCTCTCCTGGATCATCCCCAAGGAACGCCGTGAAACAGGCGGGTTTAACGGAGCGGAGGTCATCCTACCGCAGCTGAAGCCCAAGAGCAAGGGTGGTCCGGGCGTAGATCGCCGCAGAGCCGGCTTCATCGTCGAGGGAGCTCCTGCCAGGGGCGGCGCAGATATTGTGAAGGAAGGGGAGAAGGTCGGCACGGTCACGAGCGGATCGCCGAGTCCCACATTGGGGAAGAACATTGCGATGGGGTATGTGAAGGACGGACTACAGAAGTCGGGAACAGAGCTGGATGTCGTTGTGAGGGGGAAGAAGCGGAAGGCGACCGTGACGAAGATGCCATTTGTACCTCATCGGTACTACAAAGGCGAGAGTGCGTAAGCGGATAGTTAATAGGCAGTGGCGATTGGGATCTCTTCTGAGGAAGTAGTACCCAAGTTTGGCAATAGATCAATATCGAAAGCGCACACCCACACACTCACGCATGGCCCTTATTAGAGCAATGTTTAAACGTCCCGTCATTGGGGGCCAGTCTACAAACTGCTAGCATTATGCAGCTAGCGTTACGTATGCGTCCTTCTCAGCCAACATCGGGAATCCAAGAGATCGGGGAGCCTCCGAAGTCGACGTACGGTACAAAAGCCTATACCCATGTCAGTACAGGTCGTCCCGAGAGCAACCAAAATAAGCAACATACGGAAGAATCCAAATCCAACCAGTCGCTTGTCTGCCATCCGTCCAGAAGGCTGTTCACACCGAACGCTGCATCGCCCGCCTGTGTGGACAGCGCACCGTTTAAATTATCCTGCCCATAGAAGGATGGGTGCAACTCTGTAAGCGCCCCATTCGGCGCCATTCCTGCTTGGTCCCCGTCAACCTGCGCCTGAGGGCCTGAATCGGTCGCTCTCCCTCGCTCACGCCTCGCTTCAATCCTGAGCTCTTCAAGTATAATGCTGTACCTGCGATTCGGCGAGTTTGGTGTCGTTGCTTTTGCCAGGTGGGACAAACAACTATCCGCCAGGTCCACTAACTCCGCCCACGACGAGTCCCGTGTCTCCTCCCCGCTCGTATTCTGCTGTATCTCCCGCACGTACACCACGGCAAGTGCACAGAATGTGACGTAAGGAGTCCACCAAAACGCATGAAACAGAGTTCCTTCCCCCGCCATTCCATCCACCGTCTCGAGGATAACCTTCGCCGCGGAGATACACTCATGTACGCTATCCTTCGTTGAGTCCCCAGAACCGTTGCTCCTGTGGCCGAGTAGAAAGGGCCTGTTCGCATGGATGATGGCATGTGAATATGCCAGTCGAAGGGCTGTGGCTTGCCGCCTGAAACTTGGGACGAGAGTAGACGGACGGATTGTTCCCAAATACGGAGGAAGGCTTCGGCGCCACTTATGAAGATCATGGATAGCACGGTGCGCGGCCGCCACCCGCTCTTGTTTTGGTATGTGCTTGATAGCGTATACATCCCTCGAAGTAGTACCGATAATCTGGGATAGTCTGAAACAACGCGTTAATAGGATTTTGACGCAGAGTCAGGGGTCTTGGGGTAAGTTACCGGGCGTGTAATATCACGGCATCAACGTAGCAATCTTCCTTCGGTTCCTCAGGGGATGGGCCCTGTTGAGTCATATCCTCGTCATTGACACACTCCGGAAACTCTTGGTCGATATCCTCGTCACGGTAATGCCGTGGCCTCCCAAACACAACGCTCAGGTATTTATCGATCGTGTACGCGACCCAGAACGCCCGCCTCTGGCTTTGGACCTCAATGTAATCCGACACACACTTCCCTGTGCTCCCATTCCGATTTGAGCGTCGATGTAGTCCCAGTGCGGAAGTTATCAATGCCGTGGTACCGAAAACGTACCACCCCTGATTCATTCGCGACGTTTGAAGTAGGTAGAGCACCTGGATGAGCCTTGCTTGCGCAGACTCCAACACTGGAAGTCCCGTTTCCGCATCAGTTAAGTTAGTTGCAGCGACGAAGAAAGGATCGCTCTGCGCAAGAGCGGAGGTCTCGTCGAACGATTGCGACCCAACTTTCCGGATCTTCTCGCGGCGGAAGATTACCACGGCGAGAATTCCCAGTATTATCGCCGCCTTTGGGTGCCCCAGTTCGTTCGTGAGGGGTGCACTATTTTCTGCGTTGGAGATGAACTTCTCGAGCCAGCTCATAACCGTCTGCCGGTGAAATATGCGATACGTAACAACGCATTCGTCAAAATAGAACTTCATCAGGTCCATGCTGACATCTCGATCCGGAATTCTCAAGTTCTCAGCACTGCCTTTAAAGGTCCGGTCGCCAACCGTCATTAATGGTTGGCGCTTCTCCGCGACGCTGGGCGTGTGTGAGACGATGTCGTCTTTCTGAGTCGAAAGCTTCTTGTAGGCGCGATGCAGGAAGGTTAGGCCTGAAGTGGTGTCGAAATACTGGCCTTCTATTTCCGCTACATCCAGGTCTGGCGAGGCCCTGGATACGGTAACTCCATCAGTCGGGAAAATGCTCGCTGAGCGACTGACTTCGGGTTGTACCCGCGCTCCGCTGCTTCCGGGAAGCGGCGACCTGCTTCATTCCATGGTAAGCTCGTCGCCTTGGTTAAACATGGGCTATTCTTGAAAATTCGATTTATCAGAAATCAGCGCGACTCACCAAACATGCCCTTCTCTGCTGCGCGTACCATCCCCCGCGCGATCCAGAGATTCGCGTCCGACCGGAGGTGTGGGTGGTCGCCCCCGCAAATACTGCGTGTCATACTCGCATGTTATCCGTCTTTTCGTGCAGCTATCGCAGGGCCTGGTTCCGGAGCACCTGGTCTTCTTAGACTTGCAGTAGTCGCAAGCCCTGCTAACCCTTTGCACCTTTCTCCCGTCGGCGTTGGTCTCTGCAGGAGACGAAACATTTGTTCGCTTTCGTTGTGATGATGTTGAGGCCGGAGAAGTCTCTGTCGGAACGCATTCGTTGGCTTCTGCTTGGCTGTGGAATGGATACATCGCGTAGGGTTCGGAAGCGTGGCACGGTTGAGTATCCGAGCCGAAATGACCTTCTCCGGGATTTCTGCGGGCCTGGTTCGGATAAGTAGTTTCTCGGGGGATACGAAAACCTGCGTGAGGGGAAAGTGGAGAAATGGGGCCACATGGTTGGAGTGCGGGGAGGGTACGACGCTAAGCCTCGGAAAAGTACCTGCGTCATAACTAATCACGGGACAGTGAACTCGGTAAATCCTGAGGTACAAATGCCAACTAGACAAATAATTCAACGAAGGGTATCTAGCGCTATCTGAGTGCCTCAATCATTTAGTGGTCTGATAAGCCCAAGGGCGATTTAGGGGGAAGTCCTGCCTGTCCCGTTCTGCTCCGAAAATGCCGTCTTTATGTCGTCTAAACCAATCTGTGCACGCGATAGTCCTGTAACTGGGCGACGACGGCTGATGGGCGCAAGGAAGAGGTCTCGCTGGACCGTTCAGGGTGTCACAGAAATCAAATGCCTGGCAAGTTTTCTTCCGACTTATTCCGAGGAAAACAAAAGTCAACGATTTCTGATCGAGGTTTTAGACTATATATACCACAAAGGCCCCCTTGCAATGTATCTCTTTCGGTCGACTACTTAACTAGAGTGAGTACTTAAATAACGGACTCTTTTCTCCCAGCCTCTCCAACTCTTCATCCGTATACTTCTGCCTGACCTCCTCTTCCGATATCTTCTCATTCCTTGCGTTGATCTTCCAAAAGGAGAACGCAATACATAGCGCAGATAGCATCCCAGCCGCTGCGAACGCAAGCGAGCTCCCGAATCCAGTTGGGTATTTCGGTGCTTCTTCCTCCTTGTAGATATAGCTGCCGATGACGCCACCGATATTGCCGGCACAAACAAGGTAACCGATGCTAATAGCCCTTTTCACCGCCGGCGCCGAGTTGGCAATGTTCCACGCATTCACTCCCGGGAAAATCGGGTACATTCTAGATAAGGCATCCGGTTAGCTGGTATTATTGGGAATATCGGGGTTCCGGGAAGACTCACCCGGCACACGCTAGGCAAACGCCAAAGTAACAGAGTGCAATGTTACTGTCGATCTCGGCCGCCTTGGCGAACAGAATCGAATAAGCGGCGATAACACAAGCCTGCGGGCCAACAATGTAGGGCATACGCCATGACGCGCGGTCGGCAAGAATGGAGATCACGTAGGCGGCGATCGCTCCGCAGATGTACGGGGGAATTGTAAGGAGCTGGGCGTTTGCCGAAGTAAAGCCCATACTCTTTACGATGGTCGGCATCGTGAATTTCAGAGCGTAGTTCGGAACCGCGTTCGACCAGCTCACAAGAATAAAGAGGTACATCTTCCAATCCAGCACTACAGATAGCAGGGCTTTCCAGTCGAAGCGTTTCTCGTGGTATTCCTGGGGCGCGTGGACACGTCGGGCAAATTGGCGGAGCTCGAGATAGCGGATTTCCTCGGGAGTAAGCCAGCGCGTCGCAAGGGCAGGGGAGTCAGCAAGAACGAAGATGCAGAGGAATCCGACTGTGACAGTCATAAGTCCCTCAATAATGAAGATCTAGAGAGAAATATGTTAGGCGGCCGTACATAGAGCCAAGTGGTTCCGCTTGGCAAAGTAGTATAATCGAACTCACCCATCTCCAACCCTCATATCCACCAACGCCGTCCATCTTCGCCAGGCCGTATGCGAGAATACCGGAGAACGCTCCACCAGTGGCAGCTGATGTATACAGAAGTGCAATTCGGGTCTGCGTCTCATTTGGCATGTACCATTTTGAGATGAGAAGGATGGCTCCTGGGAAGAAACCCGCTCTAGAGACTTGGTTAGCGGGAGGCGACATGAAGCGTGGGGGATGGAGGGAAGAAAGACACACTCAGCAAGGCCAAGGAAGAAACGCACGACGACAAGACCGGAAAAGTTCTGGACGAAACCAGTGCAGGTCATGACTATCCCCCAAGAAACCACGAGAATCGCAATGTAGTATGACGGCCGCTTGAACTTGTTTAGAATCATATTGCTCGGCACCTCTATTATCGAGTCAGATTCGTCTCTGATCTCAAATGATTTATCTTTAACACTCACCAGCCAGGACATAGGGGATGAAGAATATAGACACGGCGATATTATACTGATCCCCAGCCATGTTAAGGTCGGTCGTGAGACCCTCAATCTTGGCGTTTCCTGCACGTTGTTAGGATATGATCCTGGATAGGAGGCATCTTTCGGAATAACTTGCCGATGTTCGTCTTGTCAAGGTAGGCGAGGAGGTAGAGGAGGACAAGCATGGGAACAACTCTCAACTGGTAGACTACGTTAGCAAGGTAATATTCGGCAAGGTAGTTGGGAAGGTTCGGGGATATGTACGTCAACTTTGCGAATGACCTTCTTCCTCTTCTCTTCAGTGAACTCCTCCAAAAACCTTGCATCGTCGTGACTCAACAGGCCATCGCCAGTTTGCTGCTCCTTTTCCAGAGCCCCAGCTTCCATCTTCTCGATGGACATTCTCCCATCCGACTGATCGCGCGATAAACGTGCCATAGGTATGTTGTTATTTGCGAAGTGATTCTTTTGCAGCGAAGGTTGGATATGATTAAGAGTTGGAAAGGAGGAGCTGAAAGACCCGGGGTAGGGGGTAAAAAGGATTGGCAAGAGGCCTTAAATGAGCCAGCCAAGCCTTTGAAAGATGTAAGAATCATGGGGTTCCTAGGAATCCGGGGTACGTCTGGGGCAAATCCGGGGTTGAGGGGACACGGCAGTTTGGGACAACAAATGTTCGAGAGAGACTCCAATCGCACCTCACGCAAGGAAAAGCTAAGTTTGGACTTAGCTCCCCCAATTTAGTGCTAGCGTTGGAGATGGAGCAGCAGAATGGCGCAACACAACCCGTCCGAAGCGACCACTGGCTTCTCCGAGCGTTTCCGAAGAGAGGCTCGGAAACTCTGCGAAGTGGGGCTCCGCCCCAACTCCGACCCGGGCTCGGATACCCTCGGAGAATACCCCGGACTATCAGATGGCAATGCGTATAAGACAGAGGACCTGCACAACGGCGGACCTGCATAGATGACCTAACAGTCACGAGCAAGAGTACGCATAAATCCAGTCATTTATCCTCCCTCCTAAGACCAAAATATCGTGCCCCATCTCTACGTCACAACCATGAGTGCCACCAACGGAAGCAACGGTCACCCGGCCGCTTCTCTCGACCTCCGTGGTCTCACTCCCGCCCCGGTCACCCCCTTCAACCAGGACAGAAGCGTCGACTACGACGCCATTCAGCGTCTTGGTTCTTGGCTCGGCAGCATTCCCGGTGTCAAGGGTCTTGTCGTCCTTGGCCATGCCGGCGAAGGGACTTTCCTCACGCAGGAGGAGCAGGTCTCTGTTATCAAGGCCTTTGTCAAGTCTGTCGACAACAAGATTCCCATTATCGCCGGCATCACGGGAGAAGGTACTGAGGTTGCTGCTCTTGAAGCGAAGCGCGCAAAGGATGCTGGAGCTGCAGCTGGCCTTCTTTACCCGTCGCATGGTTGGCTCCGCTTCGGATACCAACCCGGCGCGCCGCAGGATCGGTACAAGGTGGTCTACGAGCGAAGCGGCCTCCCTCTCATCTTGTTCCAGTACCCCGACAACACGAAGGCAACGTACAACCTGCAGACGATGCTCGACATCTCAGCGCAGCCGGGCGTCTTCGCTATGAAGAACGGCGTTCGGAACATGCGGAGGTGGGATACTGAAATCCCCGTCATCCGCAAGCAGAGGCCTGACCTCCAAATTCTCACCTGCCACGACGAGTACCTCCTCCACACCGTCTTTGATGTCGATGGGATGCTCGTGGGCTACGGCAACATTGCGCCCGAGGCGTTGATTGAGATGATCAAGGCCGGTAAGGAGAGGGACTACAAGGCTGCGAGGGAAGTGCATGACAGGCTACTGCCGGTCACGAAGAGCGTCTACCACCGTGGGTCCCACATGGAGGGGACGGTCGCGCTCAAGCATGCGCTTGTTGCGAGAGGCATCCTACAACATGCCACTGTGCGCCCGCCGCTGTTGCCTCTGGAGAACGGTGCCGAGGAGGAGATCCACGCTGCCGTCAAGTCAGCCCGCCTGAGCCGGGTCGCGTAGGAGGGAAACGACGAGAGTGAGCAAGATCAGAGCCACGCAGGTGTTACATAGAATAGACCAACGAAAAAACTCGCTTTTAATTGTTAATTAAAGTGCCTCAGCATCGAATGTCGCTATCTATCAGCCCGGTCCTGGCCTCCGGCCGTCATAGTCATACAGGTGGGCCATATCATAAAACATCTCGAACGGCTCTGTGAAATCTCCGCTATCAAATGCAGGAGATGTGGTACTCCCTAGGACAGGAAATTCCAGGTGCTAGGGTTGGCGAAGAGGGATATTAGTCACGGGCTCCCGCATCGAGGGATGGATGATGACACACCATGTACTCATTACTGAGGTCCTGCGTGACTAAGGCTTCCGCCCGTGATGGCCCTTCTCCCTGCGTATCTGATAGGGAGCGTAGCATTCTGCGGCAGACATCTTCGTAAGCAGAAGAACGGAAAGGAAGGCTACATGCGAGACGGACTTAGGCATATCAGCTGGTGCGCTTGCTATAATCTCCCCCAAGACAGATCGTAAAGCGAGGTCCGTATGCCTTGGGGTCTCAATATCCTCATCGTTTCCTAGAAACTTATCTGAAAGCCTTTCGAATAGTTCGAGGAAAATGGCCGCCGTGGAAAGACTCTTCGTGTAAATAGCCAGAGCACTCGAACATGCCATTATCGCGCGGACCGTCCGTCGTGGAGGCAGTATCGTCGGTCGGAGGGCTAGGCACTGAAGCAGGCTTATGCCACAGTTGAAGCAGTGATAGACTTGAATCGGAGATATTTGCGTCTGAGGGCTCAAACTCAAAGCCTTCGCATTCTACAAAGTGAGATAGTATTAACACGAGCCGTGGTTATGTAGATGCCGAGTGATATATCCTTACCTCGCATGCTTCAACCGACAAGACTGCACATTGGAGTAGGAGGTCCTGATCAATCACTGCCTGGGATAGCACCGGGCGTAGAAGAAGAAGGGAAACTTGGAGCCGTGTTGCTTGAACCCGCTCGCTGGGATGTTGGGGAAAGGGCGCGGGCAATTCTTGAGGCGTTTGCTGTCTCCATCGATCGAGCTCAGATAGGATGTGCCACACCTCGTCTGATGATGGGGGAAGAGCTCCGGGTGACATAAATCTTGTCCTACGCAGTCGAACTGTGAACTTCATGCTACGAATTAGCGCCGTTGTTGGGGGTACCTACATAATACGAGACCGAAGGCGGTCGAGCCGTAGTTGGTGAAGTACGCTACTCATCTCCTGGAGCCAGGTTTATGTCAGTCGATGAATCAGAGGACAGAGGCACACTGCAAGTACCGTCGGGGTTCCCTTAGATATTCTGCTTCCCGTTTCAATGGCTTGGCGACTTTGGAGATCTCGAATAGTGTCGCTATCGGTGCAGTCCAGATCAATCTCGAGGGGAACCTGGTCCAGGACATGAGCTTCTTCATCTCAGAGTTTACTAGAGTGTAATAGCAGAACGTACATCGACGTCGATATCGGAGTCCGCGATCCCAAACGGCCGCTTCGATATATAAGAGATCATTCTGCACATAGAATTAGCGAGCAAATCTTTATTGTCAAGCTCAATAGCGGCGGAAGAACGTGCCGGTCAAAAGAATACGCGCACCAGAAGAAACGCTTGCGAAGCTCGACTTCGTAGGGATCTTCAGCATCTCGCGATATGCTAATATGTCTGTGGTACCCTAGCTCGATACAGAGACGAAGAGCTATTCCTACGAGGTGCCTAGGCATAACAGTTAGCTTATTTTCCTCGGGCCCGGGATATTGGCGTAACCGCACCATACGGATGGCCCGGACTTGATATTGGTTAGCAAGGCTAGCCGCCGTTCGAAATTGCAGGTGTGTACTTACCGGAGCGCGAAAGGAATATTGCCCGATAGCTAGGAGCGCCTGAAGTGTCGTCAAATCTCGTAGCGAAAGTACGGTGGGTATATATATCCTGGCCCGTACGAAGTAGGACTAACTCATCCTATGTTAGTCTCCTGGATGCAATTGCTAAAAGGAATATAGCAGACCGGAGAAGCGTGTTCATGATTGGCAGAGAACCGGGCTCCAATGGCATAGACAATCCAAATGAAAAAAGCGCCTGGAGACATAATTCTGTTAGTAACCTCTCATGGAGTAGCTGCGGGGAATCTCTTGATACCAATTTGCGATTCGACTAAATCCTCCTTCCCAGAGTAGCATATCTCTTCCCGCCGATAGTGCCACTCGCGAACCTTGACCCAATCTACGATGCAATATCTTGCCTGCGTGTAGAGGTATGCAGCCTCTATTAGGCGCCTGCCCACCTCCTCCGAGGGCAACATGGGCAGTGTTGTCGGTGCTTCTGCGCCAGAGGGGGATGGGGCTGCTTGAAGCATATTGAAGGGGTTAATATCAGCTTCTGACTCGGACTTCTTCGGCCGGGTGAACTTGACACTGCATTCTGCGGTCAGCGCAGTAATGGTGGGAGGTCTTGTTCGGTCGAACTTGCCTTCCGACAAGCTACGGTGTGGGTTAGCGATGCACAAACGAGATGCCATGAAATGGACACAACGCACCTCTGTAAACCCGAATGCTTCATCTCCTCCACCAGCTTCAGATTGGGTAGTCATGTGTCTCTCGTTGTGGTCTACAGAGCTAGCCGCGTCAAACGCACCAGAGTCTGTACGTACAACTATAAGCATGGTGATCCGCCTGGCTTGAGGAGGAAGGAGAGGGAGGTCATACCGCTATCATGGCCACGCGTCATAGAGGAGCGACCCCTCGCATTGGCTTCGTGCAGTTCCTCCTTGAGCGCGGTAATCTGCGCCTCGAGCGACGCGATGTATGCGGCACCTCTGGGGACGCCGTCAGGGGTTACATCGAAGACACAGTCTTGATTTGTCACATCAGCCCAACAACTCAAAATTAATTCACCGCCTGGGCCATACCCATATCTGCCTTCTCGCACGGGCGACACTTCCTGCAGGGGTAGTGAGTATACTAAATATACCAGTTGGTCTGGATGGACAAGAACGAACGCCTGCGTTTGTCCAACGTAGTGGCATCTCAGCTTCTTACTCTTGCACCGGTGGCCTGGAATGCAGTTTAGCGATCATATGCGGTGTATCGGGAGTGTAGGAGTACAATGCAGGTAACGACATACATGCACTGGAACGTGTTTTCCGGCGCTGGTGAGGCGTTCCGCCGCCAGTCGGCCGAGAACTGAAAGGATCTCCGCGAGAATCCTCCATCTTGTCTGGGCAAGCTGCGTCGTTTGCAGTGTTCAAGTCAGAATACGTGAACGAATACAAAGTAGTGCCGGTAGGGACTTCTGGCGAGTTCCGGTGCAAATGCGGGGGAGATAAATCGACTATTCCAAATAGAGTTGGAGGTAGAGGACAGATCCTTGTTCCTGTATGGAGCGTGGGCCCTGGTTTATCATCTTGACCCACATAGTCCACAGGCTTTGGGAATTGCCTCACCCGACGGTCCGACATTGCGGCCGTCCTTTTGGCCGCCATCTGCCGTTCCAATATTTTGTCAACTCTGAATAACAACGTTCGCCGCTGTTCTATGCTGCTGGCGTATAAGCGACAGACGTTCCCCAATGATGACAGCAGAGGCAAAACTGAATTTGGGTCTATTATACACAGGATAGGATGATGAAGAGAACCCCGGTCAGTCTGCCTCCACCGCACCAGGCCTTGAAAGATAAGACTTTCGTTGGTAAAAGCCCTAAGAATGAGCCTTATCGCCGTTTCCATTTACTCGGAGAGTCGGTTGCCCAGCCCCTCCATTGGCAACCCCATTCGAACTCGCTTGAGGCGCCACCGCCGCCTCTTTCAGCCTCCTCACAGCCTCCTCCCTCTCCGCGCCGACCGCTTCGAGGTGTCGCTCGTTGTTCTTGACCCACAACTCGTTCACCGCATACTGTCCACCTGCCTCTTTCAAAAGACATGCGAACTCCTGGGCTCCGACACCACCAGCACTGTTACTCTCCTTAAGGAAGTCCCGATAATCGAGTGATCGTCTCAGTTCCTCCTGTGTCACGTCCAACCCTGAAACACCCATCTCGTCTGCTGCTTCTCGTAGCAACTCGACGGTTACCCCGTATGGAGGTATCCCACGCGCGAGACAAATCTTGACCAGTCTTCCCACGATTCCATGTGCACTGCGGTAGTTGAAGCCATGTCGAAGTAGGAGGGTGTTACCTAGCCTGCTGGTTGTAACCCAGGCCCTATCGAGCTCCTCCTCCCACCTGGATTTGTTAACTGTGAGCCTCTCCACAATCTCCGCAGTTAGGTAGAGCATGTTGGCAGTCGAGGCACATGCACTCTTGAGAAACGGCACACTGCGGTAATATTGATCTCCGGTTCCCTCGTTCCGGAAAATGGAGAGTGCAGTGGCTACCCATCCGTGAGCCTCGGCTGCAATCAGCTTCACAGCCTCCAGCGCCACGGGGTTCTTCTTCTGAGGGAAGATACTACTCGTGCTGCAATGCGAGTCATCAATCTCCACATATCCGAACTCGGTGGAACTATGAATATGCAGGTCTGTGCAAAGATCGTTGAGATGTGTCATCACCAACGAGAGTGCGAACGCAATCTCTATTTGATAGTATGCATCCCTCCCGGTAAGAGAGTTTCCAAGTGTGGACGGAAATCCGAGGAGAGAGGCCGTAAGGTCCCGGTCGATTGGGAGTTCCGTTCCAGAGAGGCCCACTGCGCCGAGCGGGCTGCGGTTAAACCGATCATACACCTGCGTCAACTGCTCAAAGCAATCGGAAAGTCGATTATGGAAGGCAAGGAGGTAGTGGCCGAAGGTTGCAGGCTGGGCTTGCTGCAGGTGGGTGAAACTGATGATAGCTGTGTCCGCATGTCGCGTTGCCGTCTTGATCAAGACATCCTGCATTGCTAAGAGTCCGTTCTGTACCTTGAGGATGTTTTCACGGTCCACTAGCCGTCGAACAGTGGCTCCGTGGTCGATGCGACTCCGTCCGATGGGGAGGCGGCCCGCGGTATCTTGGCCAAGACGCTGTGAGAGGTACTCCTCTATCTGGAGGTTGAGGGTGCCATAGCCGGGCTTAGCAGTGAACTGGTCGGGCCCGTCCTTGCTGAGATCTTCGAGCGCCTGGACAATGAGGCCGGCTTGGTCCTTGGGGATGAGGCCTTGGTTGGCGAGCATGACCAGGTGGGCATAGTCGACTTTTAGCACAGAAGGGAGGTTCTGCAGCTCCTTTTCCAGAAACGGCGTGTCGATGTAGTCTTGGAGAAGCACGCTTGTAGGCTTGGCTAACCGGCCAGCCGTGAACGGCTCGCTATGAGGTTTGTCTGAATTGTCAACAACCATGGTGGTAGGACGTATATGTCAAGAGACAGTTCCTGGTGAAATGCAGAGCCTAAGCTGGTCGTTTTTTAATTATTTTTTAAAAAATTTTAAACCCAAGTACGATGCTATCAAATCTCCAGACGCATTTATACATCTGGATGAGCGGCTCAACTGTGACTGCTAGCCGCCGAAGGATCAAAGGGGCCGCGATCTCAGTGGATCCGCGGAATTCCGTAATTGATGTCCACGATAAAAAGCCTCCCCCAGGAGAGTTCGAAAGCTCCAACTACGGATAAGTGGCATGTAGTGGCTGGTAAAAAAACCGGGTGTCCGAATAGACATCGTGTTCTCGACGTTGGCGCCGCTACGCGTTGCCTTGAGAGATGTCACCCGGAGTTCCGCGGCCAGGGTAGCGTGGCGAGGGCACGCTAAGGAGCCGAAGGAATCGAAGGCCTCCTCGGTGATCCGACACGTGCCTAGCCTTGGAAGTGGGAGATTTCCGCTTATCTTTGCCGTAACCGGTACTTAGCGTCGCCTTGCTAGAAAAGTGGACACTCTTTCTTACTTTTGAGATCCGCTTTCTGGCCCAGTCCAATGGTCACACCTCCACATTGGAGATAGCGCCCTTCTTGATGGCGTTCGGGCCTCCGGTGAAATTCCCTGCGGTGCCCAAAGGACTCACCCGGAAATCCGAACATGGCGCCTCCACATCGCCAAGCATCGCCTCTAATGCGCAAACCCCCGCAGGCTCGTGATCATTCCCCACGGGGTTGTCCCCAACCAGGGTTTATCTCTGCACAATCTGATCTGCTATGCAGGTGTCATAGCGTCAAGGGAAGCTCTTCTTATCTTCATGCTCAAGTCGGTAAGTCGGCAAGTGAGATCAGGGTTCAGTCCCTCAACCTTTTAAGAATGAGGCCCACCGCCGCCGGATTGAACAAATTCTCCAACGACTGTCTACGGGCGCCTCTCTCCATCCCCACAACTTTCTCTTTGATTTCCTCCTTGAGGAAACATCCTGCATCAAGATGGGCATTGTCAGCGACTGGTGGGCCAGGTCTACCATTGCCAACTATGGAAGGGCGATTCGGGCTACGCCGCGTGAGGTCATTTTCAATCGACATCTCATCCTTTCCGCGATGATGTACGCCATGTGCGGTGTCCCGCAGAGTAAGCCGACTTCCCTCTTTGGGGTACCACTTTACGTCTTCAAACGCTAATAAGTGTCAACCCGTAGCATGGGACCAGGGCTCTTCCTCCTCGGTGCCGTCTCTGGTTAGCTTCCAAAAGCAGTTTGGCCTCAGTTCCGGCTCCGACGCGGCGCAGCTACGGCATTTCGTTTCCATCATTTACGTCGGCTATACTCTCGGTGCCGCAGGCTCCTACTTAATCAATAACCGTCTCGGTCGCCTCTGGTCCTACCGGCTCTACGTCACGATCTATATTATTGGTCAAATCATCGCCGTTTTCGCCCCTAACCGAGCGGCCCTCTACGCGGGTCGTATTGTCGCTGGCATCGGAATTGGCTCTGTGACGGCTATCGGCCCCATCGCTTTGGTTGAAATTGCCCCCACGGAGATCCGAGGCCTCATCACTGCATGGTATCCTGTCATGATCAGTACGGCCCTGATGGCCTCAAACCTCTGTGTATATGGAATCTACAAGCACATATCCCCGAGCAAGTTGCAGTACCAGATTGCCTGGTTCTCTCCCTGCATTTTCATGGCCCTCTGCATCGCCTCGAGCTTTTTCCTTTGCGAGTCTCCCCGCTGGTTACTTTTAGTCAACCGCCGCAAGGAGGCAATCGACACCCTCGTCCGTCTACGTGGCCTTCCGGAGGACGACCCGCGCGTGGAAATGGAGGTCCACGAGATCGACGAAGATATCGCACGCTCGCAGGCTGAGAACCCCGACAGTTTCAAGACTCTTGTGGGTGAGATGTTCACTGAAGCGGGGAACCTACGCCGGCTACAGCAGATCATCATGGCATACGCCCTTGCCCAACTTTCGGGTGCCAATTCTGTAACGTCATACTTTATTCCTATTATGAGCATGGTAGGGCAGGCTTCAGGTGACAAGGGAGAGAACATTTTCCTGGCGGGCATGTACGGGTTGGCGAAACTTTTCTTCACCCTCATTTCGTCCTTCTTCTTCATCGATGCTTTGGGACGCCGGAAGAGTCTGCTTATCGGTGTGGCCATCCAGGGTCTGTCGCATATTTACATCGGTGTCTTTATCAAGAAGAACCAGGAGGGGCCTGTGTCGATGCAGTCGTCCGAGGCGGCGATCGCGGCGCTCTTTATCCACGCCTTTGGATACGCCGTTGGTAAGTTAAGTTTTCCTCACCATAACGACCGCTATACGGATCCGCAGGAATCGGTCGCTAACCGCACTTCGCAGGTCTTCTCGTCCTCCCGTATGTCTTCGGCTCCGAACTCTGGCCAAACCGAATCCGCTCCTTCGGAACAGCACTGGGCTCTACCTTCCACTGGGCTTTCATTCTAGCGATGAAGTATAGCGTCCCTTCAATCCTTGAGTCTATGAACGATTGGGGCGCATTTATATTTTTTGCGGCGTGGTGTTTCATGGCCTGGTTGTATGTGTTTTTTATGGTCCCCGAAGTAGCGGGTATGAGTGTCGAGGAGATCAATGACCTCTTCCGTGGACCGTGGTTTAACGCATACAAGTCGCGTCCGAGAAGGGAGTATGCTGAGGACAGCGACGGAGAGGATCATAAGGCAGATCAGACCTTAAAAGCCGAACCTTAGAATCCGCTGTCAGCAAAGGATAGAAATGTCGCAAAGGCGACTTAGACCCCGGCCTCTATACTTCGTGCGCTGGCGTAATGGGTGGATATCAGGTTGATGCTCAACATATAATTCATCCATCATATAGGAAACCGTGCACAACGAAGTGGCCTTGTCATCGTTATCTCGCACTACAATTTAACGCTTCGTAGCCGTCTATCTCCTTCTAGGGCGGCGGACACCACTTAATTTTTGGGGTTTGCGAGTCTGTGTATTACCTAGGCCTAGGCGTACAAGGTCAGCGACGGCTGAAGACGGCATAGCCTTTATTACAGCGGTACCATAGAGCAAACCTAAGAGTAAAATGTATACATATTGAACATAGACCTAAAACCAACCTCCGCCCACCGTCCACGACATGAAGCTAGGAAGTCTCCATTTACTACTGCCCAACACCCGTGCTACAAATTACTAAAAATATCTAATGATGCGGTGGGTCTTTAGTTACTGAAAGAAGGGGTGTTAAGGGCCAAACCCATGGTACAGCCGCCTAGAAGGCCGGCCATCGGGACCGTGATGAACCAGGACAGTATAACCAGGAAAACCCTGTGCCAGTTAACGGCCCTGAGCTTGCCGTTGCAAAGGCCGACACCGACGGTAGCTCCCGTGATGCACATAGTCGTGGAGACAGGGAGACTGTACTGCGAGAAAATCATGACGGTGATGGCGGCACCCATCTCCATCGAGGAGCCCCGACTGGGAGAGTGGTACGTGATCTTGTTACCCATGACTGGACCTGCGATTAGAATAATGTAACAGTTGTAGCTATTTGGAGCAACTTACCCTTCATGATGTTGTAGCCGTAGGTCATAAAACCGAAGCAGAGAGTTAGGACAATGACAGCAATCTGCCAGAGTGGGACCTCCTCCTTGGCAGCTGCCGGCCGGCCAGTGCTCCAAGCTGCATACATACCAGCCCAAACACCAACAGCGTTTCCGACATCGTTGGCGCCGTGTGCGAAGGAGGCAGTGCAGGCAGTGATGATCTGGACGAAGGAGTACAGGAATTCGACCTCGTTGGGGTACTGGGTTGCATGGGCGTACGTGCGCTCCATACGCCTGCCCTCAGGAGTGCCCTCGATACCGACCTGGGCGGTGTGGATGTCATAATGAGTTCCGTAGAGAAGAGCAATGACAGGGTAGGCAGGGATGCGCTTGAGGATCGCCACAACGTTGTGAAGCTCGTAGAGGGATCCGGCTCCGATTGGGTTGTTGTGGACGACGCGCATGGCCCAGCCTAGGGGGTTATTCTTCTTGCGGATACTAGCGTGGTGCTTCTCCAAGTTCGCCGCAAGCAGGGCGTTGTACTCGTCGTGGGTGTACTCGCGGCGGGTAGCACCCTTCTCCTGGTCTTCAGAATCTGTCCTGGCGGGGTGAGTTTCGGTGTTCGCCGACTTATCGAGTACGCTTTCGTTGTTCGCGGGGCCATTGAGATCGGAGTCGGAGTCGGAGTGCTGAATAACCGCGTAATTGGGGACCTTGACTTGGCCACCATTGGCAGGAGCAGGTCGCCTCCAGAGAAGCGGGCCTTGGACGAAGTCCCACCATCGCAGGGTGTTGTCCTTCTTGATAACTTTTGCGTGGACGAAAGGCAGGAAGAAGAGGCCGGCGAGGAAGAAGAGACCCCAGCCAACACCCAGCGTAACCGCAGCGATGTACCAAGCAGGCTTGTCACTGAGACCCAGCCTGGGAGATCCCTTGTATACAATTGTCAGGGTGCAGATGGTGCCCGCAATAAGGAAGAACACAGGAGAAGTCCACACAGCCCAGGGGAGAGGGTCCTTCCGCATGTGAACAAGGACCTTGATTAGCATGAAGATGATCGCACCGAAGCAGGCAGAGATAGCAGGCGCCATCAGAAGACCAGCAAAGATAGCGCCGACACCCTCACCATCGTTCCAGGCCCACTGGACACCTTGCGCACCACCGGTCGCGATACCGACACCGACGAGAGACGAGACAAGGGCGTAAGTCGACGAGACAGTGATGTTGTTGCGACTGCAGAACATAACCCAGGTGCCGGCACCAGTGGCAGCACAGGCGAAAGCCAGAAGCTGAACACCAGCATCGCCCCGGAAGGAGTCGGAGGATATGATGCCAGACTTGATGGTGGAGGCCGTCCGGGCACCGACCGTGAGAGCGCCGATCAGTTCGAAGACGAACGCGCAGGCCATGGCCATGCGGTAGGAGATGGATCGTGACGACACACTGGTCGCCCAGGAGTTGGCAACATCATCTGTAAAAGGTGCGTTAGACCCGTCTACTCTTCGCAGAACAAGCTGTAACCGTAGTAGACTGTTCGATCGACTTACTAGCGCCATTGTTGTAGGCCTCCAGGAGGGCGAAGATCGTCCCTAGGGCGAAAATATACGTATACTCGTGGAGGACCATGGTGACTCCTTTTGCCCGCGGCAGTCGATCGTCTCCGTGAAATGACTTGTCGGTCGGAAGCCTGTGGTTAGACACGTCCGGGGTCCAGTAAGCGGCGACCCTGGGAGAGCAGCTCGAACCAGGGCTATATGTAGTCTGAGCACTTTGTCCTCAATACGCCTCGCCGGATCCATGTTGCGAGAACTATTTCCTATTCAGTGCCCGGTAAGCTGGCTTCACCAATCCCACGTGTCGCCAAGCCGGGGCCCGGCGGCCTGTCTTGACATATCTCGGCGTCCGGGCCCCACGCGACCACACCCCACGTGCGCCCAGCACCCGAGATGGTTTGTGCGGAGCTTAGTTAAGAGCCGCACTCTGGACCCACCCGGATCGGACGGCAGTGTTGAAGGAACGACCCGCTTCTTATATCGATGCTTGATTCCAAGGAATTGCGCCGGCTAGCCGGGATAGCGTCGCACGAGAAGCCGCTTTCCTTCATTCTTTACCGAGTAGGAACTCGGTCGTCCCGATTAGGAAAGATGTCGTGCAAAAGTTCCAGCCTGGCTGGCTCACATAATCAGTCCATCTACTTTTTTACCAGGCAAACTTTGGCACTTGGCAGAAACCTCGCCCGACCGGGGAAGAGCGCACGTGCGACGGTGGCCGAGCCAGGCGAGTCGCCTTATTGTATATCGCGCCTCTAGATCAAACAATTTCGCCCTAAGGATCGCCTAGGATATCTAACAACGTACGGCGCATGGACTTAAAATAGGGTGCAAGTCTTGAGCAAAGGGGAGGAAGGGGGCCCACGTGGGCCATCATGCCAGAGCTGACACTCGACTGGCGATGACGTTTTTCGACATACGAGGATGATTTACATCCTACTAAAGTAAGCCAACACGACAACGCTCCCACGTACCTGCGCTATGGGACACTCTGCTAGCCCTACATATATTAAGGGGACGTCGGACCGGACATATATGTGTAGCCCCTCGAGTACGTTATCTGGAGCTCCCTGGAGTTTTCTATCCGATGCCCTTTACCTGTCAGCTGTATCTTTGTGCCCAACGCAGTCACCAACTGGTTCATCACTGGGACTGGACATTCCATGTCATTTTTCAGCATTGGTGGACCGGCCCCGTATCATTGGCTGGCCGTTATAGGGCACAAAATGCAAGCTTTTTGCCCCGCCCATCGACGTTGGCTCAATGCGACGCTGATGTGCCGCCCGTCTTTGGCGAAGCACGTAATTGGTGGGCAGGAAAACTTCGAGACTCTCAGGGTAATTTTGCCAGTGTTTTCACGATAGGCAGCAGCATTTCGAAACACTAAAACACCATTTTCTCTCGAGATTAAAACAGAAGGACTAATACACTTTATAAACTGCTCAACGCTGCAGTCAGCGGTCCCTTATTATAGGCCATCAGATACGGTAACGAAAGACCCAGTGGGGGGAAAAGAGGCTCGCCATCCTCATCTTAAATCCCAGACGGTCATACGAACCAGGCGACACGATTACAGTCCTCATCTTCTGCCAAGTACCCATCCTCGTCGGCGAGAAGAGTATCACCGTAACAATATAATTCCAGGGCGAAGCGGTCGAAACAGTTACGCAATGGAGCGGCCATGCGGGTGGAACCAACGGACCTACCTTCTCACTTTTGATCCATTTGACAAATGCACCACCTCGCAGACACTTCACCAAAGGCCACTGGACAGTCACCGAAGGCTTGAAGAGGTGGCTGATCATGATATCCTGCCTGAGGGTGATAAGGAGGACATCGGCTACTTTTGGCCGTTCACCGTAGCCATACCCACGTAGACGCAGGCCGTTTTGCTTAGTGTTGGGAGAAATACCCCAGGAAACGTAACTAGAGAAACTTGCCGACGACTCGGCATGGCTGTCAGTGAGGACAGACAAGGGCTACTGTAGACCCCGCCGTTGAACAACCACGTTGGCCCGTGAGAATTCCTGCCGCCTTTCCCCCAATAAGTTTCCAGAAGGGCGTTTTAGCTATTGCCTAGAAGCTCCTCTTGTATCAACTCAATCTCGGAGTATGCCTATGATCAAAGTACCTATAAGTCAAATGCGTCTTCATCAGAGGCTTAACTAGAGGATCACGACGGCTGGCGAATGTAGGGCTCTGTGGTAATTTTTTTTGGTCAAGTCTCCGTCGAAGTACGTAAAAGTGGTTTCCAGTACATCATTCCCTGACGCAAGATTCCATACACCGGTCAGCCAGACGAAACGGGCACACTGTACAGAGCACCATTATCGTCGATATTTATGGCCGCGCCCACGTCCCGTTCGTGTTACTCCCCCCCGGGCCAATGTTCGTCTGGAAGAACTGTGTGAGCTTATCAAACGGTATCAACTCCACGCGATCATAGAGATCGACGTGACCAGCACCAGGTACCCAGTACAATTCTTTCGGCTCCTCAGCTCGCTCATATGCATCCTCGCTAAACTGACGGGAGTGTGCTCGGTCCCCCGAAATGAACAACAGCGGTCGCGGCGAAATTGTATCGATATCGTTGAACGGGTAGAAGTTCATGAACTTTACATTGCTCGAGAGCGTCGGGTGCGTCGTGAGGTTCGGAGACGAGCCCTCGGGAGTGAACTCGCCGCGTGGAGTGCGGTAGAAATCGTAAAACTCGCGGGCCACGGGGTCTGATTCAGGAGTGATCTCCTGAGGAGTCCCGCTCGTGTATTCGACTTCGCCGCCGTCAACCTCGACCCAGCGCTGTTCGGCGGCAACGGCAATAATTTCTTTCCGCTCTTCAACAGACTGTGACTCTTCCAGTCCGTTGCGGTTGACAGCACCCATATCATACATGCTGGACGTCGCGATAGCCTTAATGCGCGGGTCAATCTTCGCCGCGCTGATCACGAAGGAACCGCTACCGCAAATTCCCACTGCACCAATCCTCTCGCGATCAACGAAGTTCTGGGTGCTGAGATAGTCAACTGCCGCGCTGAAAGCCTCCGCATAGAGGTCCGGTGCCACCGCGTTGCGTGGCTCTCCCTCGCTGCCGCCCCAGAATGGGAGGTCGAGGGAGACTGTGATGAATCCCTCCTCGGCCAGCTTCGTGGCGTAGAGGTTGGCGCTCTGCTCCTTCACCGCGCCCATGGGGTGGCCGACGATGATGGCGGGAGTATCGACGTTGCGAGTGAGGTTGTTGAGGGTAAAGAGATTTCCAGCGACAGACATTTGATACTGGCTTGGGAAGGTGATAGGCTGGACTGTCACCAGATCGCTTTGGTAGAAATTGTCAGCTCCGTAGGACATGTTCTGTGCCATAGCCGACATTGTGTTTGAGGCTGCGAAGCCGGAGAGGGTAATAAAGCGGATGCCCAACTGCATGGTGTCCGTGGCGTCCAAGTTCAGTTCTGTAGAGAGCGGTGAATTGTGATGGTTTTCCATAGGGCGTTGCTTATCATGGGCGACATCTGATCGGATTTATACTGAAGAGCAGAGCGCTAGGCCCCCGCACCTGTCATCATCGACATCAAGTTTGAGTGAGGCCCAAAGTCGAATGTCCGAGATCCCGCCGGGAAATGGGTTGATCGGTCCAGTGTCTGTGATAACAGTCAGCTTTCGGCCCGGTCCTGTAGATCGCCAAGAGCCTAACGACTTCGCCATCACGACGCGCGTTTAAACTCGCGGTTTCTTCGATTATTTCTCCAGATCAGAAATCGGTGCTAATGCCGGTTGATGACAACCCCACATTCGACCAGGGTAGTGTAAATGCTAGGCGACCGGGGTTGTGTGCTCGCTCTAGCTCATGTCTTTGGGGTGGTTTCGACACTAACTCGGGTCGTTTTCACGGTATTGCGCATCTCTTCGTCACCTCATCAGCAGCTCGCATGTATCAGTTTCTCTACTGGCGCCGAGATCTATCCCCTATCTATGTCACAGTCACGTCGGGATAGCACAGGCGGTATAATTTCCTTTGTAAAGGGCAATATCGTTCTCTGGCGGCCAATGAACGGCCCCCTTGGTTGCGACTGGTCTGGAAGTACTCAATCGGTCAAGATGAGAAGGCCCTAGACCATTCTAACTAAGAGGAAGACGAGTATGTTTCCAATCATGCGATGAAGAGAGGAACCTCGTCGGTGTCCGACCCTTAGGTGCACGCTTATAGGGTCGTCCTCGGTAGTTCGAGCAGCAGATAACCAGCCTCAGCCCGAGGCTATGTGATGCGCTTGACAGGCATTGAGCATCGCCCTGCTCAGCAGTCCGGGACCGAAGTGGAGCCGAGAGCAGAACGAGGAGGCAAACGATTTCTTATTATTCGCTGTGTCAGCGGCTTGCATTAGCGCGCTCCAGCTCATTCCCCACCACAAGACAGGCCCCACTCGATACTTGTCATCAATCTGCATATTTAGACGACTTCGCAGTTCATGGAAATCCTACGGGCCATGGTGGGGTCGTCGCCTCATAGGTTTACTTACTATCCTGGACGCCTGGACGTCAGCCATGGCCTTAAATCATACATACGACCGCGGAGTTCAGGCCGTTCGCCTTGGCCACATGCCCCATCAGGCATTCATTTGCCAAGACGGAGAGGACTGGGCCGGCATTACCAACCAGAAGGAGCGGAGAAGGCTTCAAAACCGGTTGAACCAGCGAGCCCGTGAGTGAGGCCACAGCATGTTTCCCCGTACCAAAATTATCTGGACTCTAATATCAGGACTAGGCCGATCGAAAGCGTTACGGCAAGATGACACGAAGACAGAGCTTCCGGGGGCTGCCAGTTCGGAGAAAAGGCCCAGAAATTCCCCCGCGGTCCACAAAGTAGCTCAGAAACGCGCGTTACTAAAGAGGAGGGAGGAGCAGGCCTTGGAGAGCTATACGGGGGGGAGAATAGCCCCAGACCATCTCCTTCATGTAATCCAACTTAACGTCTTTAACGGCATGTTGAGCAATGCATCTTTGCTGCGGCTGGAAGTCGACTTTCTCATATGCACGTCAATTTCTCCTTTTGGACGCGTAGGTCCCGACAGGCCAGATGCGCCAGCCTTATCCATGCCAACATGTCCTGCCAATCTCGCACCCACGACTCTTCAGCTGCGGGTGCCCCACCATCCATGGGTTGATTTATTCCCGCTTCCAAGAATGCGAGACAACTTCCTGCTAGCACTGGATGGACAACTATCCGACGAGGATGACGAACAGTTATGGAATGATATCATGGAATCCGAACTGGGAGACGAAGCTGAATGGAATGGCTTAATCCTCTGGGGATCCCCTTGGGACCCTTGGAGCTGGGAGGCTACACTGCCTTTTCTACGGAGGTGGGGTTGGCTGGTGGAGGGCTGCCCGGAACTTATTGAGTCTACAAATTATTGGCGTCGTAGCAGAGGCGAGGGCTGCCTGCAATATCCGAGTGTGAAGGCTGCTCAGGAGAGGTCACGGATTCAGGAGATACTGTAAGGACCCATGGGTGCATCGGATAGAACATGGACTCTTCGAAATATCTGTCAATTTGAAATCTTCATGGGAACAGGCCCAACTCAACCGGAGCTAACATAACCTGCTCTGCCTGGATCTCTTTGAGGAGGTCGCTCTCTCGATAATCTTCCAGGTCGAGGTCCATATACCCGCGCGAGGCCCATTTTCTAGGGCAGAGAAACAAATTTTTCCCATTTATACTTTTATCGCCCAAGATACGTAGGGAGCACCTGCCAGCATCTTCTGCGGTGGCCATTTTGACTCCTAGAGTCTGAAGCTTGTCGAAAGTCTCGTGCGGCAGGATGCTTGTTCGGACGTACCTGTTACGTTGATGTTAGCCAGGAAGTGCACCGCTAGTAAATCTTGGGAATAGAAAAATTGACTAACCATGGAGAAATGATGTTGACACGACTGCCGCTATAAAACGCCGTCCGTCTCATCGAGTGCATGATACCGCGAACTGCCCACTTGGTGCTGCAGTAGAGCGGTGTCCTGGGCACATCAAGGAAGCCTGCCCCGGAACTTATCAATATAATGCAAGTGTCTTCCTGGTCTGGACTCGGTTGTGTTCCATTCTGGAGCACAAAGTAGCGGAGAGCGAGCTTGGCTGAATACAGGACACCGTGCAGGTTGACATGGATCATACTAAGGTCTGGTTCGCGAAAGTCATCGTCTCCGCCTTCAACCTTGAATATGTCGTCCTCTGCACTTATTCCAGCATTCGCGATTACGTAGTGGATCTTCCCACTTGGAGAGAATGACGCCGCTTGCTTGAAGAGATCTACCTGGTCCTGCCATTTCGCGACGTCGCATTGAACGAATTTGATTCTTTCACCAGGTCAGCGCTCGTTGAGGTACGGAGAAGGGTGGTGTTAGTCACAATATACCCCTTAAGTTTAGATTCAAGATTTTGCCCCGTTCGGACGTCTCGATCTCCGACTACGACGACAATGCTAGACATCGTGTCAGCAACAGATTTTCGACATTTGGTGTTTATGCCATTTCAGCCCACCCTGCAGCGTAAAGTGCGCGCACGTAGGCTTCACCGATTCCACTAGCACCTGAGCGTTTGGTATTAGTGATTTCGAAAATGGTGATATGTGGATGGGGAAAAGCTTTACCTCCCGTGACCACTGCCGTTTTGCCTTCGACACCGGAGAGGTCTAGAGGAATCTCGCAATCTATGGTGGGACTTGGCTGCCAGGCCATATCGACTGTGTAGGTGTTATAGGGAATGTGTCTTTCCTGGTATTATGGGAAGAATCCGGCCGAGTTTACCTCTAAATATAATGGGACCCTGGGTATATTGTAGATGGCTTGTGGTACAACGCATGAGAAAGTGGAGCTGTCTAATGCAACTTGCTGACATCGGAGGAGGTGAACAATTAGCCGATGTTAATAAGGCGGTGCACTATAGACACCATTCCTCAAACCAGAACACGAACCATGTTACTCCTCGAAAAGACACTCAAGATGTGCCGAAGAAGATCCATATTATAATTATCTTCTAGAACGTTGAGATTGGATTAGCAACGGTGATAATTAGACTGCTACAAATTCGTAGAATAATTAGTCGTCATGAGAAAGTTAGGTAACGTCTCTCACCCACAACCGGGCCACCCCCCCGACCGGGCCACCCCAAAATCCCTCACCGCCATTTGAACCCACCCTTTTCAACCTACAATATCTTTACGAATTTAATCCCAAATCTTTTCAGAA
>JAMBUN010000123.1:0-49703 GCA_030271035.1 Microascus cirrosus
CCCTTTTTTTTGTCTTCCATGTCCGAGTCGCTATTGAGGGAAGTCCTCACGAACGTTGACAAACTCCTTTCCTATTCTGGTCCGCTTTCCGGGATGCTGCGGGGAGGTCGGGGGTGATCCTGGGAGCAGTTGATGCAGAGTGGCAGTGCCAGCGCCTAGCTCAATGGCCTGTGCCCATGAACGAACGCTCCCGTGCGCTTGGGCTTTCACCTGATGGACCGTGAGCCGTCAATTTGAGGAATTGGGTGCCGTGGCTGTCCGTTCACCCTTGCTTAGGTGGCCTTCGGGGATCTGTCCGCGCGGATCTTGCTTCTCGGGTGCGTGGATGGGCTTGGGGCTCTCCGTGACTCCAAATCATGGAGCACCGTGCACTCTCCCCGTTTGAAGGAGTCTTAACACACCGTCTTATACTTCCGTATAGGCCGTGCCCAGCTGTATCACTCTTGAGTCCGGGAGACTTCAAAATTTGGACCGCCACGACGGTCATCCATGCTCAAACCCAACCCAAGCATTCGGTGCTCGCGCTATATTAGCGGGTTCTCGGAAACTTTGCTGCCCCCGTGGCGCTTTGCATACCAGACACGGATACGAACAAGCGATCTGTGCGTGTTTAATATTTTGAATTAGATATAATAGTCCCGCGCTCTAGGCGGCCAGCGAGTCGTCTAGATGGCTCGTAGGACAGACATAACTCCTGGACTTCGAAAAGCGTCATCCTTTGCGTAGCGATGCAACATTTAGGTGTTCGCACTTGTTCTGCAGAGATCATACAAATGCCATGTAAACAGTTGTATTAATTGGGTCCCCATTGAATTCCAGTATCTGCACTACGACGCTGAAGGAGGAACAGAGGGTATTATGGGTGCCTATACCAGGGCGGCTATTGAAGGTTTCACAGGGTACTCGCCGCAAATCACGACGACGCAACGGTGCCGAAGACGCGCTTGTCAAGAGTGCATCTAGTTTTGAGACCGCGAGAGGCTGGGAGCAGTTAAACCCATTTGAGTCTTCGGTATTAGTGGTTGCGGATCCAACAGCAACTCTAACAAGGCCGGACCTGCTGAATGGCGCAAGCGCTCTCTTAGAACGGTCAGCCTCTCCCGGATTATGCTCGGCGGGGTGGAGCCAAAAAAAAAAAAAAGACCCAGAAGCAAAGGGCGGAATGCTGATCGAACTTGGTGAGGAAGAGTACCGCTTATTTCAAGGGGGCTGGAGGGAAAACCCCTTCTGCCAGGAGCAGCTCGTACCCCGCACCCACATCGAGCCAGGCGGCGGACGGCGAGGAATGAATTTGGAATGCCTGTCTAGCCCAAGCTTCGTGGAAGTGGTGGATCTCGAACAAGCGTCATGTTGACGGGGTGCAGGATCTCAGTGGAGATCTTGGGTCGTTGCTGGCCCCCAAAGTTTGAAGCCGGTGAGCCCAAGGAAGACAGCGAGTGAGGTTGGAATGCCAATCAGCCCTCGGGGTCGAGTCGCTCATGGGTTGGTGCTGGAACCAGATTCCATCGTCTTGTGGCTCAATCTCACCGCACTGTGCAGGGCAAACTGGGAGGTATTTTAGTACTTCATCACTTGTACTCATGTACTTTCCCATCGCACGTCGGATCCGGAGAATTCGTTGTCGACAGGCCGCAAGGCTTGTACCATGAAGAACCTGCAAACACCTAGACTAAGTGGTTTCGCGCACAAATCTGAGGGGTTAAGGTTCGGTTCCTGGATTTCACTTTTCTTTTACTTGCATTGTGGCCCTTTGCTTCTCACATGGATGACTTCCTGCGCCAGTCGCGAACAGCCATCCCCCTTCTGGACCCGGGTCGTGCTTTCCGCTGATCTGCAACAACGTACCCTTGTACTTGTACCAGCTTTTGTGGAAGGAAGGGAGGTGCGGGTCTTCATCCCCACCATCCTATTCGGCGAACACCCCTGTCACGGCGGTGGCCCTCTTCCCCTCTTTCCCTGGTACCACCCTCTTGCGCCCACACCCCACGCGGACTCCCAGAGGCACCTTCCTTGTCCTTGACAACCTCAAGCCAAACCCACCAAAACGGCTTGAGCGACGGGAGAAAACAATGAAATACGCCGGGCGCTGGCCAGGTACATGTCCCGAACAAGGGGAGTACCACGCAATCCACCCCTTGGCTGCTGGCGGAGGGATAATATGACAGCAGAGGCAATTCAAAGTCGGGTCGAAAACCCCCTTCGGGAGCCACCCGTCTCTGAAGGGGTTACCGTTCCTATTGTAGCGTGGGGTACCCAACGTTTAAAGCGAATGGTCTTTAATAGAGGCTCGAGTAGGAACTAGCATTCATCTGGTTTGCCGCTGCTAGCATGGAGGCGAGGGGGTTATTTCGACAGCGAGCCCGAGCTTCAAGAAATTGTGCCGACCTTATCACAAGGTTGCGATACTTCGACCGATGGAGGGGAGGGGCGGATGGAGCAGATATTTCCAGCGGCTGGGAGGTTTAGTACAATTATCCCCAGCCCAAAGGCCCACAAGTACAGGCCGCCAGCCACTACGACGTTCCGGGAGCCCACCCCCGACCCCTTGCAAATCCACCATCCCAGATCCACAGCCTCCGATTTCGAACACCCCAGGGTCCAGTTGCCAGACTGAGTTACGGTGCGTGCACGCCATACCGTTAAGCGGCCCTTGCTCTCGCGAAATCAACCCTCTGTTCGTTCGCCGCGCCGCTTCCTCTCCGTCGGTAGTGCGTTTGCCAGGGATCTTGTCCAATACCACAGCCCTGAGCGGGAGCAAAACGTACCGAATGACCCCTACCACATCGCTCTTCCGTATTCCGGCAGGCGCTATCGGTACTGGCCAGGCCACCTGGACGGTCTGGCTTGTCTAGATGGAGGTACCCCGTACAAGTACTCCCCCCGTCCATCTCTCCTCTCCCTCTCACACCTCCGCAAAGCAACAAAACCTTGCCCGGCCCGATCCATCCATTTTCCTGTTGTTCCTCTCTTTCTCACTCATCCTACCGACCTCCCCAATTTCTTCTTCCACGACCTCCTCGAAAGTGGAGAGGAAGGTAAGACAGCTTCGACCCCACCTGACTTTTTCTCTCGCGACGTTCTTTCCAGCCCGAGCTTCCCTTCCCAGCCCTCATCTGAACGTCTTGAACCAAGGCCCCCCCCCCCGGGTTACTCGACTCTCGTTCTCTCCAGACCAACACCTCGACGCTAACTGTACCTGCATAAGAGTTGGAGCGAGATTGAAGTGACAAGGAGACAAGAAGGAACGAAGCAATCGCGCACTTGCATTCAAGGACACCAAGATTCGACGTTCCGAAGTTGTTTGTATGTCTCCAAAAGCTCACCGTATCCGCCCTCTGCCCTCGCCTCGACCTCGTCAAACGACCTTATTTTTCTCTCTGAGCCCTTACCCGCTTGGACTTTCGTCTTCTTTTTTTCCTTTTGGCCCTGAACGCTTCAACCTTCGCCCCCGTCTCCCCGCACAATCTGTCTCGGACTGTCCATAGTCGGACTGCTCATCGTAGCCCGCCCCTCTACACCGTTGGCGCTTGTAGCCGAACATATCAGGGCGCTCTACCTCATTCATTCTCTTGCACATATCCTTGCACAAACATCTATATTAACCATCTTTACTCTAGGCCTCGGTCGATTCTCATTCACCAACTACAGCCTGCGGCGGCACGAACTCACGGCGTGACGGGAACAGAGCATCGACCTTGATGCGCTGACCAGACTTCGTCCACGACGTCGAACACCGCGCTCTTACGCAGCTTTGCTCCTGGCGCCTTTTCCGGGTTCAATCCGCGCAAGCGAATTCAGCCCAGGTGTCCGACACGACATCATCTTCCCTGCAGGAACCAATTGACCTGTGGCTAGTAGATTTTACGTCGTGGTATAATCAGCGCCACTATCATCCTGCCTAGGTGTTTTGGCAGTTGCGTTACAGCAAGCTCGCCGGCTTCAGCTCACGGCCAGACTGCGGTGGCTACTGGTGGACTCAAGCGGAACACCGAAAAGCTGGATCTTCCTTCGATCTCGGGAGTGCAGACCCGGGGCTTCCCTGACGGGCCGTGTTATCCTTCTGAAGTTGGCGAAAGGCCGTTGTATATGACCAGTGAAAAGCTGCCGTCTTTGCCTCTGCCCCATTCTCTTGCCACTTATTCGTCGGGTACTTCGTCGCCCCGGGTTGGCTCGATTGCGTCTTCGGTCAGCTCCAACACCGGATCGCGATCGTCGTTCACTTCGGTGGCTTCCTCCAACGGGCCTAAAACGCCGTCACCTACTCTTCCTGTTACGGCATCCCTAACTAGCCAACAGCCGCGGGCTACCGACCACTATTCAACCATGAGTCACGCTCCCCAAGACATGTACTATTCGCAGCATATGTCTGCAGGGCAGCCCCCCCCTCCACAGACGGTTACTTCTGGCGGGCTCTCACATTACACCCACCAGCAGCCTCCGTTATTACAACCTGGTCCGGCCCAGTATCCTCCGCCCCCAGGTCCGTACGGTCATCAGTATAACTATGCGAATGGCTTGACGTCTCCGCCTACGGCACCCCCTGTGTCTGGAACAATGGGTGGCAGCGGAGTGCTCCCGCCGCCGGCAGCCCTGCCGGGCATTCCGGGCCAAGGTGCGCCCATGACAAACCAATACACGGGATTTGACACAACTGGTCAGATTGCGCCGCCTGGCATGAAGCCTCGAGTTACCGCCACACTCTGGGAAGACGAGGGTAGTCTCTGCTACCAAGTCGAGGCTCGTGGGATCTGTGTCGCTCGCAGAGAAGGTACGAGTACCAATCTCTCTGGTACAGCTTAACATAGATACTGACAGCGTGTTCCTTCGCGGCGTAGACAACCACATGATCAATGGCACGAAGCTATTGAATGTGGCCGGAATGACTCGCGGACGTCGTGATGGCATTCTCAAGAGTGAGAAGGTCCGCCACGTCGTGAAGATTGGGCCAATGCACCTCAAGGGTGTGTGGTAAGTGTTTTGGTGCTTCCAGCCTATCGTATGTCCAGTTACTTACGGAGGATCAGGATCCCGTTTGAGCGCGCCCTTGATTTTGCGAACAAAGAGAAGATTACTGAGCTGCTCTATCCGCTCTTTGTTCACAACATCGGCGCTCTCCTCTACCACCCGACGAATCAGACCCGGACAAGCCAGGTCATGGCAGCGGCTGAGCGCCGCAAACAGGAGCAGTCTCAACTTCGAGGCACTCAACCACCCGCGCCAGGCCTGCCTTCCATTCAGCAGCAGCAGCAGCACCATGGGATGGCTCTGCCTGGGCCTCAGCCTCCCCTACCGTCGCAGACCATGGCCCGTCCGACACTGGAGCGGGCACACACTTTCCCCACCCCGCCCACGAGTGCGTCTAGCGTGATGGGCAACATGGGGCCGTCCGAAGGCTTCCAGTGGACTCAGCAACAGGGGATGGGCGGTAGTCAGCCGGCGAACCCCATGTCCATTGACACTGGGCTCAGCAATGCTCGCTCAATGCCTAATACCCCTGCAACCACTCCCCCAGGCGCAAACATGCAAAGCATGCAGCCGTACCCTCCCGGCAGCCAGTCTTACGACGGATCGAAGCAAATGTACAGCCAGTCATCGACACACCAGTCGCCGTATCAACCATCGGGCAGCGCGTCACAAGACCGATCCATCTATGGCCAGCCCGGCGGCTACGTTAAGAATGAGATGGCCCCTCCACCTGCCAGACCGGCAGGGACGGGTGCTGTCGGCGACCAGCCTGATAACCGGACTACAAACGGCATTCTCCCGTCGGACCAGACCGGACAACCCGTACCTCATCCCGGAAATGAAGAAGAAGCAGACCACGACCACGATGCGGAATACACGCATGATAGCGGGTATGACGCCAACAGGGCTTCGTACAATTATCCCGCTCCTGCCGTCGGCTCGATGCCAGCTGACCATCCTCATATGGCGACTGAGATGACCGGGTCCCCTAACCAACCACCCACCTCGGGGCGAGCAACGCCAAGGACGACGGCGCAGCCTCAACCTTATTACCCCCAGCAGCCTGGCTACACATCCCCTTCCCGTGTCCAGTCAGCAAACAATGTTTACAATGTCATGAATAACGATCGTGGAACCTCAAACGGCGCGCCAACGAACGATGTTTACGCGCCGCAAGCCGACATGGGGGCCCCTATGCCCAATGGATATGCCCCGCCTCCTCCGATTATGAACGGTGCCCCTGGCGGACTGAAGCGTCAGCGGGAAGATGACGAGATTCCCCGGTCTCCGAGCGGCGGTGCCGGGATGGGAAGCTTGGACATGAAGCGCAGGAAGACGATGATTGAGTCGGGCGTCCCGCCACCTGCGTATGATACCATGAATCGGCCGGCTTCAGCCATATCCGCCCAACGTCGAAGGTAATGCAACCAATCCTTTACCTAAGGCCGACGAAACAAATGACATCTGACGGTTTAAGCTCTAGTCTCATAACCTGAGGCGTCCCGACGTCTTCTCCCCAGCCGTCTCCATGCTGGGGAGAGTCTTCGACGAGCAGTTATGATGGTGGCCAACTCGAGCTCGTCGAACCCCTAAGACTCATCGATGCTGCGCCTCGACAGGTGCAAGACACTCCTTTATACCATTTCCCTACGATTTACCTTTCCTATTTCGGTCTATCTTCTGTTCCGATCCGAATGCTCACTTCTCACTTCTCGCCTCGCCCCCGCTTTCTTTTGGCCGACTGATTTAACACGACGCATGGGGACGTCTTCAATCGCCCGACCAAAAAAGACGCGATGACGACTTTACGACTTTTATCGTTTTTTGTTGTCTAAAATGCCCCTATCATGGCTGTACATGGCTAATGAATGACGCTTTGCATGGTGGGACTTAATTTTTAAAGACCGGGGGAGGAGAGCGACTTGATTTCTTCTTTTGTCCGATGATCTAGCCGGATTTCATCGGTTTCACAATTTTTGTTTTACTCAATTCCCCTGTCGTCTGCGATTCTATTTTGTTGTGTGTCTTGTTGTTTTTTTTTTTTTTCACTGGACGATAGTATCATAGGCATAGCCTGTGACGATGGGATGAAACGACCGCAAGTGTCCGACGGTTACGTGAACCAGACGGAAACTAGTTAACGCAACGAAGGCCCACGGCGATATGGGCCCTCGACGTGGACGCGATGATCACGCACGCGACTACGACACGCTTCTTCTTTGTCAATTGCCGTCCGTTTTTCATCCTCATGTCAGGCCGGGAGCGCAGAAGGATGTGGCACGAACGACAGCAGGAGTGGGCGGCGGTGATAGATGTGCTATTCTCATGGGAGCAAACGAGTACCTCAGTTTGAGGAAACACAAAGGGAGGTGGCGGTCCCTTGGCCGCCTATTCTTATGACGACTTTACGACCTCTTTGATTCGTTTTCATCGCCATCCTTGTCTTTTTGTTTTGTTTCTCGCGCGATCCGTTCTGCTCGCTCAGAGCTGCGTTTCGAGTCCTTGATAATTCCTGCAAAAAGTGTGCGAGACGGGGTGTTGGAAATGTCCTCCGCTAGGTAACGAGTCACGATGGTAAATAAAAAGCGTTTCGCTTCAGGGTGCCTATGATCCGCCGGATTCGTGAGACACATAGAAGATCCACTCCGAGGCAAGACTGAGGTCATTCGTCCGTGTTCTTGATGTTCCACGTGGAAGAGCACGTGATCACGCGTTCTCTTCGCACCCCGCATCCCGGCTCTGTCACGGAGGCAACCCTGGAATTGTGCCGTGGGTCGCATGATATTCTGCCTCTTTGTGACATTTAGCCACGACAATACCAACCTGCACTACTGAATTTCCTTCTATTTTGTCGCTTTGGTTTCTCGCATTCCTAGGCTTTTGCTCCCATCACGTTATAAGATTCCTCTACATTTTCTATATGCTCAGTTGGCTCGGCATTCATTGATGGGGGGAAATATTGGTGGCTTTTGGTGTTATTCCTAGGAATGGTCGACAGGCTTCTTCCGGTACATTTGAGAGACAAAGCGAAGCGCGTGGATTGTGGCGTCTGGGCAGGGATTAAACGAACCGCGACGATCAGCATGCGAGGATACGAAAAAAGATCGATCACGCCGCTGGAAGACGAAATACCGAACAGGGGTCTGACAAATATTGACCGGGGTATTTTTTTGCGAGGAAAGGCCAGGCATGGCGCCACCACCGCGGCGCTCGCTTCTCCCTCCCGGCGCCCTTCGACCAAAGCACAGCAATGTGTTTGATCCGTGGAACAGCGTTTCGACGGGGCATCAGAGGGCGGATGGAGGTGGGGCGGGGACGATGTGGCGGGAGTGGAGGAATACGAAACTGAGTGCACAGTATGCGGGGAAGGAAAGGAAGAAAGGGGACATGGGACCGGTGGAGGGAGGGGAGCGGAAGAAGGGGGTAAGCGTTGCGGACATGCTCGTAAGGCCCGGGGCCATGAGGGGTGCAATGGCTGGAGAGGGAGGGCGAGAAGAGAAAGAGGAGGAGAGAGCAGGGATGACGAGTGAAGAGAAACTCACCGCGAAGAGTGCAGCGGAGGATGTCAAAGGAGAGCGCGGAAAGGGCCGGGTGAAGGGTATCTTCGACGGCCTAATCATATACGTCAATGGGAGCACATACCCCCTCGTGTCTGACCACAAGCTCAAGCAGCTTCTCACCGAGAACGGCGCCCGCATGTCGCTTCATCTTGGGCGGCGCTGCGTCACGCACGTCATACTGGGCCGGCCAGGGACCGTAGGCCGGGGTGCGGGTGGCGGGTTGGCTGGGTCGAAGTTGGAGAAGGAGGTTCGGAGAGTGAGGGGTTGTGGGATTAAGTATGTTGGGGTTGAATGGTGAGCTTCTCTTCTGATATTTTTTTGGATGTAAGGAGTGAATATGCCATAGAGGGCTGCGACTAACAATGGCAGGGTTCTTGAGAGCCTCAAGGCGGGGAAGCGCTTGCCTGAGGCAAGGTTTGTGAACCTGAAGATTGCGCGGTCAGCGCAGGGAAGCGTGCACACAACATTTGCAAAGTCTGGAGGAATTGGCTCTTTAGCATCATGAGACCTGCATGGGGGATCTTGTTTCAACAGGAACAAGGGTGGCTGGGCGTTGTGGGACTGTATATGCAAGTGCATTGGGCTTTTGGGTTGCATGGAGGCGGGTGACTTTTTTTTTAGACGCATGCATGACGTGAGCATCATAGAGGTCGCATGCATGTTGCGATCAATAAGTTTTGCAAGTCCAAATATGCAAGTCCAAATATCCGTGAGGTTGTGAACGATTTTCCTATGGCTACGAGCCTGACACCCACCAATGAGGTGGTTTCGCCGTGGCCCATTAACACAGACCTGTACGACCTGATTCCTACCACATGCTCGCTATTCCTAGATACATTTCTTCCTAGGAAGCTGGCCTCCATCTCTTAGACAGGCTCTTGTTACCTCTTGTCTGTTAAAGCCTCAAGGATATCTTGATACGCCATTTTACCATCGCGCCATTTGTATGACTGTGGCAGAGAAGCCCACGCCTAACACCCAGTGCGAGTCTACCAGTAAGGCACCGGATGTTTGGAGTCGGAACACGATCCGTATTCTACATGACTTCGGGTCTCTGGATATTCCCACACACCATGCCGTCTAAGTTGTTCATGCTGCCTCCGTTACCTGGGTCTTCCTGCAAATCTTCCGAGCCGCGTTTTGCTTTGCAGATCGTCACGGGGCAGGAATTATCTTACCCGGAGTTCAACGGCACTCGACACCAGGAATCTCGCAAACTCTGTACCCCAGGGGGTTATTGTTTGCCGAATATCATAGCAGGATCAGCATGTAGAAGGGGTATGTAACAAACAGCCAGAGTAGCCGCAAGACACACCTGAACACGGGCCATTCTTTAGCCTCCCCACCGTCAACTGGGCCACTAGAAGGGAGTAATAATCCGCGACCAGGGGAGACAAGCTCACTTGACTCCTCCTCGTCCGTGGACGAGACCGGCGAGTCTGAAAGCAAATCTGCAATCTCCTCCGGTCTTTGGAGGAACCTCTACTTCGCTTGGAAAACCCTCTCGTATCGCGTCACGCCAGCCGCTCTCAAATACCCATTCCTTCATCGCGGTTTTCGGGATTTATCTTGTATATCCGTTCGCGCAGGCCTCCAGAGGAGCATGGCGGAAACCACTAGACCAGCCCTTGCTTGCCAAGCTCAAACTTCGAGATTCTATGCAACACCGTTGACCCAAATTCACCACAAGCATGGACGTCTACTCCGACGTTAAGGAGGAGCTGCAGTGAGCTACCCTTCCGGAACACCCAATAGTAAGGTTCTGCGGCTTTGGCGAGGAGCATCTTGACGATCGTCAAGTCGCCGAAACTGCGAGCCTCGTATACCGTCGACTTGTTTTTATCCAACCCGTTCACGTCTGCGCCATAGTCAAGCGGATTATAGCACTGTTTGTCCCGGCGCGGAAAGAGGGGTTGAAAACGCACTTCTAGCCTGACTTGGGATTTTTCGTAGGCTTCAAGACTTTAATTCAACGCCTACCGCCTGCCTAACCCTTATTCTTTTTTTTAATCCGTTTTGTCTTGATTGGCAATTACATTATGACGTCTCATCCATGGATGTTTTAGGTTGGTAGCCACGATGACGTTCCATTTTAGGCCTTTTTCGTGTGTGGATTATACGTAGGAAGTGTAAAGGGGGTTCTGGCCCCGATCCCGCATCGGACTCGGCCAGTGAGACGTCGTGGTACCGGCTGCCGTGCGGAAGGAGACGGCCGCCGGGCTCTGGACAGCCGGCAAGACACCAGGGAAAAAGTGTCAGTTATGGTGGTTGTCGTCGGGAAGCCTCGGCAAGGTGAAATGATATCATCAATTTGTCAGCTTTTGACATCGTGAGTCCGAGGGGTTTGGCCAACAGCTAGAAACCAATTATTTAGTCACAATTACTGGCGGGAGAAGACTACTTTACCTCATTATATGCATTTTTTTACATTATTGCTTCTCACGATAGCTCAGAAGATCCTCACTCTTCCTCACGGCCACTGTGCGTAGCCAACACACGATGAAGGCGATCGGTAAGTCCACCACCACCATTAACCTCCCTCCTTACCCGAACTAACACTTCCAGACATCAGGGGCGGCACCGGCCCGCGGGAGGCCTTGTTCCTCAACCCGGACGTCCCGACCCCGAAGCCAGCCGATGGCCAGGCCCTCGTCAAGGTCAAAGCATTCGGCATCAACCGCATGGATATCCTCCAGCGCCACGGCAAGTACCCGCTCCCGCCACAGGCCCCGGATACCCTCGGCGTCGAGTTCAGCGGGACCATCGACTCTTTCGGGCCGGGCGCGGAGGGAAACCACGACTTCCATGTCGGCGACGAGGTATTCGGGCTGGCGTATGGGGGCGCGTATGCAGAGTACATTGCCCTCAGCACGGGCATGCTCATAAAGAAGCCGCAGAGCATGTCATGGGAGGTGGCCGCCTCCATCCCCGAGGTGAGAACTCCGCAGCGTCTTACGCTCCTTCTCCGTTGCATATCCGGACGCACAATTCCGGAAAGCAAAAACTGACGTGGAATCAAGGCCTGGATTACCGCCCTCCAGGCACTCACCCTCATCGGCGAGTTCTCGAAGGGCAAGTCCGTCCTCTGGCACGCGGCCGCCTCCGGCGTCTCCCTCGCCGGCCTCCAGCTCTCGCGCCTCCTAGGCGCCTCCGAGATCTACGCCACCGCCGGCTCCGACGAGAAGTGCGACTACGTATCCCGTGAGATGGGCGTCACCGCTGCCTTCAACTACCGCACCACCGACTGGAGCAAGGCCATCCTCGAGCGCACCGGCGGGAGGGGCGTTGACGTCGTGATCGACTACGTGGGCAAGGACTACTTCCAGAAGAACATTGACGTGGCGGCCAAGGACGGGAGAATCGTGCTACTGGCGTTCCTGAGCGGGAGCGTGGTGGAGAAAGTGGATATCTCGGGCCTGCTGAGGAAGAGGTTGAGGATCGAGGGGAGCACACTGCGGAGCCGCGACGAGGAGTACCAGGGGAAGCTGAGGGATATACTAGAGAAGTACGTGCCGGACTTTGAGGCGGGACGGCTGACGGCTGTTGTCGACACCGTACTGCCGTGGGAGGAGATCCAGAAGGCGCACGAGCTGATGGAGGGGAACAAGAACAAGGGGAAAATCGTGTGCACTATCCCCTGATGTCATGAGACGGAACGTTGAAAGTTTAAGATGCATGAATTTATCATTCGAGGCGTGGACATATAAAAAGAAGAAGCACAACGCCCCCCCCAAAGGACCCAAGGATCCAAGCAAAAACACAGGTCTTCATTATCATAACCCAACCAACCTTCCCGAATTCGGGGGAAAAAATCCGTCACGAACCAGACGTGATCATGAACACACAACATACACACACACGCACAACCCTCCTTCACTCCCTCCGGTGATTCCCCATTCTCTCAATTGCGCTCTGCAAGCCGCTCTTCTGCCCCGGCCTTGGTAGTCCGTTGCTCCTCCCCCTCTCGTGGCCGGTCCTCGCGATCCGCGACTCGGATAAGGCGGAGTGCGTCCCCGGTGCCCGCAGACCGGAGGCCCGACTGATGCTGCCCCGCAGGTTCTCGACCGCTTGCTGCGTCCTATTCGGAGCAGGCGTTCTCAGCGCCTGCTTCTCCTTCGGGGGGGCCGCGGGCGCTGCGGAACCCTGGTCCGGCGCCACGAAGCTCCCCTGCATGGCCATCATCTCCTCGGCAAGCTGCACTAGCTCGCCCTTCTCCACGCGCTCCTGCTCGAGGAGGGTCCTCAGCTCGCTGTTGTCCTTTTTGACAGTAACGACCACCGCCTCAAGCTTCTCCACCTCGGCCGTCAGTTCGCCGATGCGGGCTGAGTCCTTCGCCGCCTGCGCCCTGCGCTCCTCGTCCGCCTCGTGCGACGGCTCAACCTTGGTCATGGTGGTGTCGCGGCCGAGGCGTAGCCTCTCGTTCTCCTCCGAGAGTTCTGCGATCTTGGTCTCGAGCTCGCGCACGCGCTTCTCCCACCGGTTCTCGTAGCTCTTGCGCAGTGCGGCCACCTTGGTTTCGTGCTTGCTCTTGTACAGCGCGTGCAGCTCACGCGCGACCTTCTCGACGGCCACCTCGACCTCCCTCGCCGAGGACCCGGCGGTCTTTTCGCTGGTGCCCCCGAGCTCCTCGGACGCCTTTCCGGCGCGCATACCCGCCATCTTGCTTTCAGCCTCCTGGGCCATCATCTCCGCCGCTTCGCGTCTCTTATCAGCCTCCTCAATCCTAACCTCTAGCTCCTCCCTCTCGCGCTGTCCCAAGACGATCTCCTCCTTCGCCTTCCGCAGCACCCCCTCCATCTCGGCGCCCCTCCTCTCCCATCCATCCTTCTCCGCAACCGCCTGCTCCCTCGCCGTGCGCTCCTCCCTCAGCTGCTCCGTACTCTCACCGGCACGCCGCTCCGCGTCCGCGACAGCCGTCTTGAGCGACTGCACCTCGGCCTCCTTGCCGCTCAGCGACGCCTTGAGGCTGCTAATCTCCGAGAGCAGGTTCGACTTTAGAGATTCGAGCTCGCGGGGAGTAATGCTTGGAATGCTGCGCGGCGTGGGCATAGGCGGGATGTCAAAATCGATGAGGTTCATGCCCTGGCGCGCGGGCGTCGAGGGCGGGGCTGCGGAGGCAGACTGGGTCGCCGCGTGGCCGCCGCCGGCCCGGGAGGCCGTCTTCTGCGGGAAGCGGAGCTGCTCGGTGAATTCGAGGAGGTTGTTCGTCGTGTTGCCGTCCTGATCATGCGCCGGAGTACGCGACGAGGAACCCGGCCGAGGAGCTCGGGGAGTGACCTCGCCGATGTCGGACATCCGGCTGGGGCTCTTCTGGTTCAGCTTGGCAAGCATAGTCATGTTTGGCACGGCGGAGAATGTGCTGAACGTGCTGGCGATGGTGTCATCTGCCCCTGCCGCCACCTCGTCGTTGTCGCCGTCCCCTGCAGCATCACCGGCATGGAGCGTGTCGTCATCGACCCTCGCGCTGTCCTCATCTTCAAAGATTTGGATCGCCTTCTCCAGTCCCGCATTCTCCCGTATCGCGTCCTCGAGCGTCAGCTCTTTTTCCCGCGGCTTCTCCACCGGCGTCTCGGCCGGCGGGGGGCTGACCTTGACGGGGAACCTCTTGACGGGCGAGAGGAGTGACTTCCGGGGGCTCCTTGTTGACGCCGGGAGACCGGCCTTGTCGGGCGAGGTGTTCCAGCCTGGAGCGGTCTCGGAGAGAATTTTGAGAGGAGAGAGCTCGGTGCCGGAGAGGACGCGGGAGTGGCGCTGCTTCCTGGGCGACGGAGACATATTTTCCGGGGCTGGACGTTTCGCGCTCAGGATCGTGGAGGGGTAGCCAGGCAGTTCCCCGTTCTCGTCGCGGATCTCAGTGGTTGTGTATGTCGTGACGTGGTAGTCCTCGCTGTGTCTGGCAGTCTGCGGCGTCGCAATGTTGAGGCTTGAGTTGTGTGAAGGAGTTAGCGGAGAGGCCATCGTCGGTACCTCGGCGATAGGATATCAAGAGAAGAAGAATGTGCCAATAAGCCTCTTCTTCCGGTGCTCTAGAATCGCTCTGCGGTGACTTTGCGGGAGAAAAAAAAAAAGGAAAGCCTTATTAAAGAATTTGATGTCTCAGACAGCTTTGGCTGGCAAACGAGCCCAGGGTGGGTGTGTAATTTGTTTACCACGTTGGCCTGACAACCTCAGACCGCCAACTCTCTGGACCCTCTTTTTACGCTGCAGAGCCCGACAAATGACGACAGCGAAGCAAGGGCAGCAGTAATTATCGTGGCATTGTCTGGCTTGAATCAAATGCAGCTTCAGCCGAAAATAAAGAATGTTCCTTGACCCTCAAGGAAACGGTGGCGGCTAGGGAAATTCAAGTCTTTGGTCACTGTGAGAATGGACGGAGGCTTTCGAGGCCGATCCAAGAATGGCCTTTTCAAAACGTAAGATCTGGATCCTGTTCTACAACTTTGCCCTCGCCTCAACCGGCCGATGTGCATCTCCTTTCTCCCTAAAGTATTCTCTCACCTTCCCCCTCGCAACCTCCACCGCGCCCGCATCCTCAACCGTAGACGGTACCTGCACCTCTTTCTCAAACTCACCGTGTACTGCATTTTCCAGCAGCTCCCTTAGCACGCGCCTCAGCGTCTTGCCCGACCGCGTCTTCGGGATCATGCCTTTGCCCTGGATGATTCCGCCCAGCGTCGCAATGGGCCCGACCTGGGCGCGGACCAGCCGCTGAATCTCGTCGGTGACCTTTCGGTCCGGGATCGCCGAGGACGGGTGGTTGGGGGTTAGCAGGGTGATGAAAGCGAATGGGAGCTGAGCCTTGAGGTCGTCGGGGATGCCGACGACGCAGGCTTCTGCAACGAGGGGGTGGCTCGTGACCGCTTGTTCAATGGTTCCTATAACGAGACATACTTGTTAGTCCGATTTCAGGTGGGCAGTGGCCGAGCCTGGGAACAGAGGAAGGGCTTAACACACCACTCGATAGCCGATGAGCGCTGACGTTAAGCACATCATCATTCCTACTCATGATGTGGACGTAGCCCTCGGGGTCGATGAAACCGGCATCGCCCGTATCCAACCATCTCCCGTCAAACCTCTTAAGATACCCGTTATAGAACCTTTCCTCGTCTTCCCACAGGGTCCGGAACCCTGAAGGGGCCAGCGGTATCCCGAGGACGATATTCCCCGCGTTGCCCTTGGGAACCTCATTCCCATTATCATCAACGCAACGTACGTCAAACCCTGGCATAGGTTTCCCCGCGCTGCCTGGTTTAATGCCAGGGGGCGTATCGGCGATTGCCTTCTTTCCCGCTGCTCTATCCCTTCCAGCATACGCTGCTAGGGCCCGTCCAGTAATCGGTGACCCCGATTCTGTGGACCACCAATTGTCTACCACGTGTGCGTCTTTCGCACCGAATCGTTGCAAGAACTCCTGGTACATCGTCACGAGCGACGGCTCTGAGCGCTCGCCGGCCAGGAAGAGGCCCCTCATCGATCGCAGCCCGCCACGTTCGCCAATGCGTTTGAGGAGGGCATTGTCTGGGTCGTCGCGCTTGATGGCGCGGAGGGCGGTTGGAGCGGTAAACATTGCAGTTACGCGGTACTCCTCCACGACACGCCAGAATGCTGAAGCGTCAGGGGTCCCAACAGGCTTGCCCTCGTAAAGGACCGTTGCGGCACCGGTTAGGAGGGGCGCGTAGACGATGTACTAAGTTCTGCGTGAGGAGGGAGCACATTTAGAGAAGGGGGAGATGGCGCTCGAAGGACTTACCGAGTGGCCTACAACCCAGCCAATGTCACTCGCGCAGAACATGACACATCCTGGGCCATGAATGTCGAAGAGGTAGCTGATGGAGAGGTGTAGTCCCACGGCGTGTCCTCCCGCCTCTCTCAGGACTCCCTTGGGCGATCCCGTAGTGCCGCTGGTATGAATAATGTAAAGGGGATCAGTACTCTTGACGGGGACGCACTCAGCCTTGATGCCCCTCTTTCTTGCATCATCCACCAGTGCGCCCCAACTCCTTTCACCTCCCTTCTCGTTGAGAGGTGACCAGGGCAGTTGCTCCCGCTGCCACACCAGGATCTTATCGGGCTTGTGGCTTGACAACCGGACGGCCTCCTCGACAAGTGGCTGGTAAGACATGGGTGCCTTCGCACCATCGATGCCGCACGAGGCCGTGAGGACGGCAACGGGACGAGAGGCGTCAATGCGCTGGGCTAGGGCGTTGGAGGCGAAACCACCAAAGACGATGGCGTGGATTGCGCCGAGACGGTTGATGGCGTAGATGCCGATCAGCGCGGCGGGGATCATGGGCACTGCGTGCTGTAAGCTGCCGTTCACTGATGAAGGAGAACGGCGGAAAAGAGGCTCTTACTGTATACGAGGACGACGTCTCCTTGCCGCACGCCCTGCTCCCTTAGAACGCCTGCCAGCGTTTCCACCTCATCGAGGAGTTCCTTGTACGTTATGGCCCTCTTTGTCTTCGTCACGGGACTATCGTACAAGATGGCTGGTGATCCGCCGCGACCCGCCAGCACATGGCGGTCGATGCAGTTGTAACAAGTCGAGATCTCGCCATCGGGAAACCATTTCCACGTATCGTGCGTGTTACCGGACGGGAGCTTCTTCTTGAATATCTCGACGGTAGATGACGGCTTCTTGTGCCAGTGGAGGTGCTCGGCTTGACGAGCCCAGAAGGACTCTGGGTCGGTGAGTGAGTGGCGCAGGACCTCGTCCTGCCGGTGCGATGTTGCCATCTTGGAACGTATCTCCACTTCCGCAGACAAAATGCAAAAAGTACTTCAGGCGTAGCTTACTCAATGTTCGAGTTCGCTGAGCGTGGAAGTCCCTAGGTTCAATCGGGACATATTTCAATGGTATTTTCGGGAAACTGCGACCGGGCGATGACCACTCATTGCCCCCACCCCGTCCGACCGCAGCGGCAAGGACATTTGGGGACCTCGGGAGGCGCCTTTCCCCGCACTCTTCCCCTTCGATGACATTATTCCGATCGTCGTGTGTGGACGCGCTGCTGCTCTCCCTCCCGACTGTACCCGCCCATTTCCCCAATACCCCAGCCGCATTCCCCGTTGCCCCGACTTTTTCGGGACCCACGACGGAGCCCTTCCCCGCATTTTACCTCGGGGTGAGAGAGTTGCGGGTCCGCTCCGTTGGCCCGGTACCCGCTTCTGCCACATCCCGACGCAGGGCCCCTCTGTCGGTTATGCCCACCAATTTCTTCAGCATCTCGAGCCATTTATGGACAGACGGCGCTCGTTGCAGATTGCAAAGCTGCTCCCTAGCCGCTCGCCTCTTGTCCCCTCACAGTTCGACGAAGTTGACGCTGCTAGCGATTGCTGGAAGTTGTTGATCCTGCGCTGCATCATTTTATTGCATTTGTAGCGGTCAAGAGGGGGACAGCTCTCGAAGAGTCAAAATACCCTGATCACGTCGACTGGCGGGTTTCATTTGACAGGTAGCATCCATCTTCCGACTGTGTTTTCAGGCTTCGGATAATGCATGGGTGTCATCTGTCTGCTGTCTCTCAAAAGTGTGCCTATGGCTGATCTTGGTATTCATGAAAGCAGGAACGCGGCGAGTTTAATAAGACCGCTCTCATATCGCCTCCCAACAAGCGCTCTTGACCGTCTCAGCACAAAAAAGGCTTGTCGGGAGCGCTGGACGAGAAGTCACTATCGTTGAGTGATTTGAGAGCCATTGCGCCAAAACACTTGTCCCGTCTTGGGAATGCCAGCTATCTCCGCACAAATAAACAGCGAGGCCCCAATGTCGCTTGGCTCTGACATGCGTCTCACCGGCCAACACGCCGCTCCAAACAGACCGCTGTTCCGATAAGGGGGTGGCACTCGCACACCCGCCGCCACCGGAAACACACATCGTGGTTGGACGGCACCAAGAAATGGAATGACTAGTATTCCTCTTTATTTTCCCACGTAAATTGCAGGCTTTCCCTCTTCGGGCGTGTGGCATACAAGGCGGTGACGGGTACCCGGACACGGTACTCCGCGAAGTCCCCCTGTCTCGCGGGTATGCGAGATCGTCTCGAGGAGAACGATCCTGGTCGTACGGCGTAACATGATGCAAATGGGGACAGCGGGGGAGCAAATCCTGCTATGCCGCCGTCTCCCCTGGCGATTCCATTGCGTGGCCGCTGTAGTGAAGGAGGGTGCGATGCCTCGTCTCCAAAGGCCTGCGTGTTTCTCTCTTGGCGCGTTACTGTGGGCTTTTCGGCTCACCTGAAGTCACTCACGTCCACCAATCACCGGCTCTTTGTTCCTGGGACCAGGGGCCAGCTCGATCTACCGTATCTAGCTCTTCCTCAACTGATTCGACCCTCGGAGCGACGTGGTATTTGGCAAGTGCCCTCATTGCCCGGGTGAGAAGAGCGACTTCTGGGTTGTCGAGGGTAAATTTCCAGAACAGACCAAATAACAGCTATATCTGTGGTCGGAAGAGCCGTAATTACATGCTCTGTTGGACCTGCTCCTGATCAATAATATTCTATCAGGGCATCATGAATCTGCAGTGAAATATCGAGCGAGATCCAAATTTAATAATCCCAGGTACAAGCGCTCGAGGTATCCATCCGAACAACCCGCCAATGCCCGACCCACTTAACCTGGTGCCACTGGAAAGAGCCGAGCTCCCCCGACGATCTATTTCCGGGTTTGTCGGACAGGGCAGCCGCATCCCCCTAAATGGGTCGAACCTTGTTGATCGTGGAACCCTATGTGCCGTCTTCGATTCCGACGTCTCCGCCGCTTGACACCTCGGAGACACCACTTTTCTCGCTCGCCCGTTCCCAGAGGACTGCCCCACGAAAGGTCTTGGACACCAAACTTCTTGAGCTGCCATTCACAGTGTTTTTAGTAGTTTTAATTCAGCGTGATTGTCAGTTCCGCCGGCCAACACAGATCTCAGGCAGCGCCTTTACGATAGGAGATATTCATGACAGGACTATAAAACAAAAGCACCAAGACAGATGGATGGGCCCATAAACATGTCTGACACAAATCAGCTCGGTAGCCGCATATGCAGTCACGCGTGGGGAAAGAAAAAAAAAAGTTGCCCGAACGAGAGCGAAGCTGTGTTTGATATTGATTGAACGGAGAAACAGCTTGTATCCCACGACATTCCCGGGCAGGACTCTTAACACCTAAGCCGCGAGACCCAGCTCCGCTCCGACTTTTCGGGAGAGCGCACACATAGGGTGTAGCAATCCAAGTAGGTATCAACGGTCTCATTTAGACAACAACATCGACAAACACGTATCGAAAAAGATTTCGAATTGAGCGTACCAGTTCGCCGTAACTTGAAAATGTGGTATTGTCCAGAATATTTTCCCTTGAAAAAGCGCTCCTCCCCTCACCCACACATCAAAGTCCAAATCCCTCCCATTACGTTCCCATCGCTAGTTCCCAAAATCGCAACCATGTCTTTCATTAAATGAGCCCGCAAAGAGCCGGGCATGGTCGTTAAATCAGGCGAGATCAAGGGATTTAGAGGAAGGCGGCGAGGCCGACGAAGGCAGCGAGGCCAGCACCGGCGAGCTTGGCGGCACCGGCGGTGACGGGAGACTCGTCATCGACCGGGGGAGGCTGGGAAACGCCGCCAGTGGGCGAGGCGCCGCCGGGGACAGTGCCGTTGGAAGGGGGCTGCTCGGGGTAGGTGGGCTCAGCCGGGTAGGTGGGCTCGGCGCAACCACCCTCGCAGTGCACGGACGAGGTGGTGGTGCAGGGCTTCTCGATGGTGCAGCCGCCGGGGCAGTGGGTGATGGTGATGGTGGTGGGCTCAGTGACGGTGATGGTGTTGTCGCCGTCAGTGATGGTGGTGGGCTCAGGGCAGAAGGTGGTGTACTCGCTCACGACCTCGGTGGCTGGTCTCGTGCGTTAGTGGCTGCCGAGCTTCATGTGTGCGAGGGAAGACATACTGTACTCAGGACCCTCCTCAACGTCGGTGGGGACGGGCTCCTCAGCGTAAGTGCTCTCAGGAACGGGCTTCTCGGCGTAGGAGCTCTCAGGGACAGGGGCGGAGGTGGGCGCCTCGTAGGCGGGCTCCTCCGCGGGAGGGACGTAGGCGGCAGAGGCAGCCGAGACGGCAAGAGCGAGAGCAACAGCGAACTTCATCTTGTCGGTATTAGGAGATTTTCCGAGGGAAAATATTAAGAATGTTGAGCAGCGGATTGGTGTTGATTAACGAATGTACTTGACTGAAGAGTCAGGGTTTGTTTGTAACGAATGTGCGTGGGTGGAGGAAAAGGGAAAGAAGAAAGTGAGAGAGGTCTCGGGGGCTTCGATCAGGTATTATATACAGTTGGGAACTCCAAAGGAAATGTGGAAGCAATGGTGGTCTCGACACAAAGCCGCACGCCCCCTGGCCCCTCTCCAAGGTAGCCGCTGATGAGACCTAGCCATGCTAGTACGGGAAGCGTGAATACCTGACTCGTATTTGCGCACAAGGTATCTGCGTATTTGCACCGGTCATCCCCTTCCCCTGTCAAGGGAGCCGCGCTGGATGGGGCCTTCTGTCAATCTAATCGCGCTGCTTAAATTACGGAGCTGGTGTGGAACGCCACGGTACATGAGCGCAAGGTACTCATGTCTCATAGGGTCTGGAGCGGCTCCCTTGACGATACGACTTCGGAGAGCGCCCTGCCGGCGACGCCCCTTTCTCGGCCATATGGGACGCCTCTGGACCCGATCCGGGGCCCTAGCAAACACCCGTGCACAAAGCAAGACGGCAAAAAAGTTCTTTGCATTCCCCTCGGGCGCGAGTACCTTGCGACCAGGTACATTTCGGTTCTCCCGCCGCACCCAAAAAGCAAACTCATGCGTGGAGAACACTAACTGGTCTGGGGAGGTTCCGCTTAGCGCCCTTTGTCTGGGCTGACCCCTGGTCTCTGCCCCCCTGTTCTGTTGTCGCTGAAGAATCCGACTCCGTTAAGCAGAGACATACTGGCGAGCAGTTATCCGAACTGTTTCGTCCCAACTAGTAGGACACATGCCCTGGGTCAAGCCGCTCTTCCGACACCTTTGTTTATAGCCGACAAGCTCTGCAGCATGAACACATAGCTTGTGCATTAGACTAATGCAGGAACAGTCTTGAGTGGTGTGCGGTGTGCCAAGCAGCCGCCTGGGTATAAAAAAAAAGGGTAATGTCACACAGGGAACTCTGAGTGGGCCAGCATACCCAGGTCGACATGCAGGGGAGAGGTCGAGGCGGACCAGTCGATTCGCGGGGATGAACCGAGGGAAGATCGCCACCCAGAGCGAGCGACCCGCTCTGGCATTCGCTGTCTCGTACACTTGGTCTTCTCTGTGTGGAAAGCCACAAAATACGGGACACACGCGAGCTGATTATGGTGGCGAACTTATCCCTTGAGGAGGCTCGGTACCAGGTCTGGAGTAAGGCACTGCATGGTTTGAGCAGACACGGGGTGTGTTAATATCCCTTCTCTCTATCTCTCCTTGAACCAGAGACTGGTAGGACGCGGTTCGTGCCTGGGGAACATGGGCGATCCGTGAATGACCACACGATCAGGTAGAACTAGCAAATATGCATAATGGGTCGTGTGGTGGAAAATGGGATGTTATTGCAGTAGCCAGTGAGCACAATCGACAAGTCCAGACTGATCACTTTGTACTTTTGGTACATTGTTACCCAGTATCCCGTGTCGGTGGGCTTGGTCCTTCCGACGGAGCTATCCGACCACTTTAAGAGGGTTTAATAGCATCATCCAATGGGACTGGGCGAGTTCGTCACATCTGGAGAAAGGGCAATTTTCTTGATAGGCGAGTTGGGTATAAGTGAGAGGTACTAATATCCCGAATCAATAATCAGACATCGCAATCTTAAGATCTACGGAGTAAGGAAGAGCCCCATCCGCTCGAGGAAGGGCGCACGACCACCGAAGGCCCCGATAAGACCGCCGGCTCAGCGCTAAAATCTCACCCAGTGCTCAAAAATACTACTCACACGAGTCACCGCAATCTTGAACCCCTTCCGTGCGACAGATACGATGCTTCCGGATTCAGGGAGTCATGCATTCCCTCGTGCTCCTCTTCTTCTCCCCCCCCAAAAACAATCCAATCACAACCCCACCCAAAAATCCCGGGCCCTGGAGGCGCACCATTCGTGGACAGCTCATTTCTCGGAAGTCTCTCTATCATCTCCCGAGGGCATGAAACCCCTTGGCTCATACCCCTCATTTCCCCAGCATGGATCTCCACTCCCAGCCCAGCAAGGGTCGCGATAAACTTCTCCGTCTATACCCACATTGTAGTGTGTTGTCGGCTCTGTTTCCCGAAATGGGGGGGCTTGCCTCGGGGATCCTGGATCTGCCGAGTGTGGCACGCCAGGAGGTGGCATTTTTTGATTATCAACTCGTATTCCAGGGCTGATACTTTCGTCCTTCAGCGCTATTCAAATGTCCATCCTTGGAAATAAGGCAGTTTCAATCGCAATGCCACATTTTCTTGGCCCCGGAAAACTAATTGGTGGAGCTGGTGGACGAGGCCGAGATGTTACTGTCTCTGTCCTCTCCCTCCCGCTTGCCTAGGCTTCCTTTCGGGAATTCCATTGGCATTGAGCGGAAACAAACCCCGGTGGCAGCGTTAGTGGCCAAGTCCGACCATCTGGAGCGGACGTTATGGAACCCGACGGATGCCCTTCTCGTTGGTATCCAGACGAGAGGATTTATTTTTATTTTATTTTATATTTTTTTTTGGACGGATTCGAGTCATCTGTTGATTTCTAGAGACACCCACGACAGGTGGCCAGCCAGTCAAACAATCGTTAATTCATCATGCAAGAGCCGTCCTGCTCAACCTCGTATGCCCGGCCCTTTGACGTCAAAACTTATCCATCCCTTGGCGTCGCAACTGAAAGAACAAGAGGAGAATACCGGGTACATCGTCTGCAGATAAAAGATTACCGCCACCAACACCGGCCAAATGACCCCATCCAAAAGACAAGCACGTCTTCAATGATCCTGAATCCACTTAAGCATCTGATCATATGCCGTTTCTTGTGCCTCCTTGATCCCCACGTCCTCGTACTGCCCAACAACAGCAAACCCTAGACTCGATTAGCTATGGCCGACAAATCGAGACGCGATAGTCTTGGAAGCTTACCGTGTGGCACGCCAGGGTATACCCTGACCTCGTGTTCGAGATTCGCCGATCCCATCGCGTCCTCACCCACCGTCCTCACGTCGTCAGGGAAGAGCGGGTCATTCTCGACACAAACGATGCTGACCGGCACCTTTAGCCCGTTGAAGTCGTCCGGCACGACAGACGCCGCGTGCGCGAGGGCTCCCGCCTTGATTAGCGGCCCCTGCCTCACAGCACCCTCCTCCTGATCGGCAGGCTGTCCGGCAGGCGCAGGCGTCTCGCGGCCCAAAAGGAGCACGTAGCGGCCCCCGATGCAGTACCCCACGGCGTAGATACCGTCCCCATGTCGCACCGCGTCAGCAAACTTCTCCTTGCAGCCGTCAATGACGCGGTGGAGTATCGGGAGTATCTTTTCCTCCGTGTGCCGCGCCATCCACATGTCTATCACAAAGCTCTTGGCCGCCTCGACCGCCCGCATCCTAACCTGGTCCAGGAGCGATCCAGTGTCCTCCTCCTCGATGGCCGAGGAGGTCGGTGCAGCGTCACCGTTGAAGAGGTCAGGCATTGCGACGAGGAAGCCTTCGCTGGCATACTTGTCCGCTTGGATCTGGTTGTTCGGGGAGTTGAGACCCGTTCCTCCGGTAAGGAGCAGGAGTAGACGGGCAGGCGCGTGTGGGTAGTCGCTCGGTTTCGAGATGTACGTCTGAAAGAGTCAGATCGAGGGTTTAGTGGTCTGGGCTGGCCGCGTCCGCCGCCAGGCCCGCCCAGTTCGTTTCGGAGACTAGACACTAGAGACCTGGCGGCGTTATCCCCAACCCTACGGCTTAAACCTGGCGTATCATACCTTGACACCATTGACTTCGATTATTTCTCCCGTCGCTGCCTGCCCGCTCGCTTCAAGAAAAGTCAGCATGTAGTCTTGACGTGATCGCCGGGTGCCGTACGTGCGGGACGATCGGTAACGCAGTGTTCCCCTACTACCGGGCTAGGCGAGGTTTGCGGGGTGAGTTCTTCCTGAACATCGCTCTCGGGCGCTTTTGTCGCAACGTTTGGGTCCGACATTTCTGTGAGAGGGAGATTTCTGACTGCGGGAAGCTCGTTGGCTGCCTTGGCGAGCTTGCGGGAGTTGCTTCTTGTGGCGCTGGTAGGGCATGTAAGGAGGGCTGGTTAAAACGAGATGAGGTGGGATCTGTGGATACAATTAAAATAGCAACACGCAAATGTGAGCAGAGTGATGATGTTTAGGCTGAGGGGACGTATTTCACGGCGCAACCTGGGACGGGAGGATCGATGACGACGCTGGCATTTTGGCAAGCTTGTGTAACAGGGACCTTTTCTTTTGCCTCGGTTCAGCGCAATAAGTCCTGTATTCTCTACTTTTATAGCACCGCCGCAACCTTGGTGAGGGACGACCCAGCGCCCTCGCGAGGTCCCCACAGGCCCGAGATGGGAACCCCTCAGTATTAGGTAATCAAACTATTAACCCCGCCCTCCAGGAAACGCGGTCTGGCTCATTCGACGCGTCGCGCCATCAATTTATCGTCGCCACACCTCCCACTACCCAACACCGCAGCCTGTGACCGAGCCCTGAAACGATCTATTTTTCTCCTTATACCCGACCCCTTCAACAACCTTCGAGTTCACAATTTCTGGGGAGATCCTGATCCGTGCCGGCCGACACAATGGACGCCTCCAACGCCCTCTCAAGGGGCTGGCTACAGTACGTTCGCCCTCAGCGTCCAGCTCTGTGACGGCAGTAGTCTCGGAATTTGGCAACCTGACCTGATGCTTAGTGCCCTCTTCTTTGAAGACGAAGCTGCCGCTGAGCGATTCCCGAACCCCGTGGTCCAAATTCTCACCATCAAGGCAATGGGGGCAAAAACGGAAGGCGGGGCAGAGAGATACCGCATCGTTGTCAGCGACGGGGAGATGTTCTGCCAGGGCATGGTCGCCACGCAATCGCACCACCTCATCGTCGACCAGCAGCTAGAAGCCTACAAGATTGTACGGATCAAGCAATACCAGAAGAATGTCATAAATGTCAAGCGGTTAGGACTCTTTAAGACCCCTCCCGCGCTCAGGGACGGCTGCCCCCCTAGTCGGTAACAGTTTACTGACCTACGGCTGATCGCGCAGGATTCTTGTCGTGCTTGACCTCGAACTAATCCCCGCCTACGGTGTTCAACCCAAGATTGGAGACCCCCAGAGTGTTCCTCTTGTGGGCGAGGAGGGCAATCTCCGAACGATCACGGGCACCAACTTCTACGGCCAGAAGACCGAGGAGAAAAAGCCAAACGTCAGCGCGGTCCCGTCACGGCCGGCATTCGATACTCAGCCCCGTGCCAACATCTACCCAATCGAGGCTCTCTCGCCCTACACCCACGCCAAGTGGACGATCCGCGCGCGTGTGACCATGAAGAGCGATATCAAGCGCTGGCAAAAGCCCACGAGCTCGGGAAAGCTATTCAGCGTCAACTTCCTAGACGAGAGCGGCGAGATCAGGTGTACGGGCTTCAATGAGCAGGTGGACCAGTTCTACGATCTCCTACAAACCGGTCAGGTCTACTACGTATCAAGCCCGTGCAAGATCGCTCTCGCAAAAAAGCAGTTCTCCAATCTCCCGAACGATTACGAGCTCACATTTGATCGTGAGACCATAATCGAGAAGGCCGAGGACCAGACCAGCGCGCCGCAGGTGCGCTTTAACTTTTGCGGCCTTGGCGATCTGGACAAGGTGGACAAGGACGCTACCGTAGACGTGATCGGGGTCCTGAAGGAGGTCGAGGACGTCACGCCCATTGTCTCCAAGTCTACGAATAAGCCGTACGACAAGCGCGAGCTTACCATCGTTGATGACAGCGGATATTCAGTCCGCCTAACGATCTGGGGCCAGACGGCCACGTCATTCGACTCGTCTCCCGAGTCTGTCCTGGCGTTCCGGGGGGTCAAGGTGTCGGACTTCGGCGGCCGCAGCCTGAGCCTCCTGTCGTCAGGTACCATGGCCGTTGACCCAGACATCCCCGACGCGCACCGCCTCAAGGGCTGGTATGACTCGCAGGGCCGCAACGACTCCTTCTCAACGCACAACAACCTGGCGAGCGTCGGCGGTGCCACGGGCCGTAAGGAGGAGGCCAAGCTCATCGCACAGATCAAGGATGACGGCACGGGCATGAGCGGAGTGGAGTACTTCAACCTTAAGGCCACGATCGTATACATCAAGCAGGATAACTGCGCATACCCGGCATGCGCGAACCAAGGCTGCAACAAGAAGGTCACGCAGATGCCCGACGACACGTGGCGCTGTGAGAAGTGCGACGCGTCGTTCCCTGCGCCCGAGTACCGCTACATCATGAGCATCAACGTGTGCGACCACACGGGCCAGTTGTGGCTCGGCTGCTTCGATGATGTGGGCAGGGCGCTGATGGGCATGTCGGCGGACAAGCTCATGCAACTGAAGGAAGAGGGTGGCGAACTGTCAATGGGGCCCGTGTTCGACGAGGCGAATTGCCGGAGGTATAACTTCCGGTGTCGGGCAAAGATGGAGACGTTCCAGGATCAGGAGAAGTAAGTTTTGCGCCCTTCCTCGAGTTCCGGAAGGGCTCCCGAGCTAACGTGCGACTAGGATACGATACCAGGTCATGAGCGCCGCGCCGATGGACTACAAAACGGAGGGAAACAAGCTGGCGGAACTCATCAAGCAGTACAGCATCAACTAAGCGCATGGTGGGCTCTGAGTGAGAGTTGGGAATGGAAGTGGGAATCGGAGTTGGGAGTGAACAAGGAGATAATATCAATGTATAAGATTGAAATGGGTTGCCTCGAATTAGAAGGGGCGGGTAACATTGATGATGGATAAAGTAACTTCTATTGTGAACAACAGCATCAATGTCTCTATCGACGTCATGAAACTCGTAGTGAAGCCTGCTTTCCCCGATATCTTTCTTCGCCCGTAAGTCACGAAAGTATGCAGATAGCGCCTCGCTCAGGTCACCCTCCCGTGGTTCACATTCAGCCTCATGTCCATCGTCTCCCTCGTAACCCGCCGATTCCGGCCCGGCCCTCTTTAATGTCTCCGCGACCAAAGAAACGTGGCTCTCTAGGAGCGGCGTGCTGAGTGCTACCAGACACCTTGGTCGAGGCAAAGGTTTTCAGATTCAATGATAATCTCCACCCAGCCAAAATTCCGCATGCGAGTTGCTCTAGCTCTCGGACGCGCCAACGCCAAGCATCAGATCCTCGTCCTCGATCTGCGCGTCAAAATCTACCCCCTGGTCTCGCCCCTCGGGGTCCTTCTCCTTCCGCTTCTTTTCCCGCTGCAGGTGCCTCACGTAGTCCTTATTCCGCGTCAGCCCCGCGTTCGTCGTCTTGGCAATGGAATCTAAGGCCTCGATATCTGCAGTGGCAGAGAGCACTTGCTTCGTGAACTCGGCTTCTGTCAGAGCTTCCGACGCCGGCAGGAACTCGAGGTAGTCAGGCTGGCTGCCTCCTGGTGAGTGAAGGCGGCCGCGAAGGACATTGGTGTCAATCATGTCCTTAACCAAGTGCAGGACTTCGTCGTCCGTGTCGAGACCCTTCCCCGTCACGGCGCTCTGGCTCAGTAGCCGGATCTCAGGAATGCTGATTTTGGAGTACAAATCCCCAAAGCGTATGATCTGCCGCTTTTGGAAGGAGGCAAGTACCTCATCGACGAGACCAAGGTTCCCATCGTTGGCGAAGTTCGCATTATTCTGCCTTCTATATTCCAAGAGGGCTGCAGCGTCTTCCTCAGCAAATAGTTTATCGAAGTGGATGTAGAGCTCTCCCCTGGACTCGTATGCGTGAGTCGTTGCAGCCGCCGGAGCACCGGGCAGGCCGATAATACGCCCATGCAGGATCAAGCTAACCAGAGCCCACTTGTAAAAGGCCTGAAGCATTATAGAGCTCACAAATGTCTCGTCTGTTGGGAAGGTGATACATCGCTCGAGAGCGTCCAATGCGGGCGCCCATCTCCGCTCCTGCATGAATACCAGTGCCCGCATCATATCGTATTCTAAGACGTGGGAGGAGGTAAGGTCGCTCGTTAAGCCTGTGGATTTTGTGATGTACGAGGTAGGAGGCAGGCTCTCGTCACAGATGAGCTTGGCCTGGCTGGAGGGTTCGGGATAGAAGATTATCGTCTTCTCGAGGACGGAGCGCGCTTGTTCGATACAGCCGGTAGTGTATACCACATTCGCAAACAGGTGGTGAGTGGTGGTCAACACCGACCCCGAAGGGTCGAGTCTCAAGAGTGCCGTCGCCACGGCATCGACGGCAATAGCTGGCTAAAAGGATTATCGTAAGTTAGCTAGCACAGGTACGCCCTGGGAGTCCCGCCCTTACCGAATAAACCTTATTAAGGAGGATGTACTCCAGAATCGACCTAAACCAACCGCCGACATACCGAACTTGCCTCTGATCAAAGAAGACCAGACAGTCGAGAATCTGGTTCAAAAGGGTGTGGCGCGGACCTAGCGGTTTCGGTTCCGTTCTGAGCACAGCTGCGAGGACGGCGACGTAGGAGGCCGTGTGGACGCTGGCTCGGAGATTCTACACGTGTCAGGAGAGGTCTATAGCTAAAATGAGCTCGTTTAACGGGAATGAGAGGACTCACACTGAGTAGTCGTTCTGGATTAGCGGAAAGGAGAGTCTGGTGTTTCCGGATGATGCCGTCGAGAGACTTCACATGAGCGCTCAAAACGTCGTTATATTGCTTGTCCGTCTTCAGCAAGTCCCGGCTCGGCGGAAATGATGTGAGAGCCTTGATACATTCGTCCATATCCACTGCCGTGGCGGGCAGGCTTCGCCGAAACCGCGAGGATGGTGACTGGGATCCTTAAGGCGGCCAGATGAGGGGTGGTGGGGCTCGGGCGGGCTGCGGCTGGTCTCCTGTCGTCGCTCGAGTCGTAATGAGGGTATACTGAACGGTATGAATGGATTAGATCGTAAAGAGTGAGTTAGAAATGAGTAAAAAATGGTGAGAGCGGATGGAGGGTGAGGTTTGTCTCCAACGGAGTCGTGGTTGTTTGGTGACGAGATTGCCTGGGTCGCGTCAATGGTGGGGAGCTCAACGATTTAAGCCGAAGTTTAGCCACGGGAGCTCATCTTCCCCGCGATTCAAGCCAATGGTGGGGGCGGGGCAGGCAAAGGCCCTGGGCCCAACTAGAACTACGGTACAGCGCCAACTTAACTTACACAGCGCAAGGACGTGTCACGGCGGCTCCTTGGGCGGGTCGTAGCGGAAATAGATTTCATATAACTCCTTAGCGTCCTTTGTAACTTTTGATGTCATCTATTATACAAGTGGAACCCCTGGGATGACAATCCCTCCCCTCCTTACCCGCCGTCAGGATCCGTTTTAGTGGTGCCTTGATATCAACATGCGTGGGAACCTAGTGATGCCAGTCTATCCACGACCTCTCAAGCACAACCTCGATCGATAAAATGACAAAAACCAACATAAATGAGAAAGTAATAGATGAGAATATGAGAGAAGGTAAGATGTCGAAAAGAGAAGAACGGAAAGATGACCCACAAAAAAGAAGGAACTTGTCGATATCTGTGCTCAAGCGCCCTCATTATAACCACTAGTTTGGCCTGGTGTTAGAGAAGCCTCAGTATACCGGTCTCGCTCCTTCCTCCATTCCTCCCTCAAAGGAATCCACCCGATTCCTGGTTGTGGCGACTAGCCGTCAATCCCGACCGCTGCTCTCCACCGCTTCCCCGCCCCCGGAACGGGGCTCCGATAGGCCCAAAGGCACAAGGCGAATTCGCCCTCCTCTCGCAGGCACTGAATCCACCCCCCTCTCCATCATGACCACTCGCCGACCCGGTAGCATTCTGACTGAGCCCAAGCGTGTTAGCCTCTATAACCCTTGCGCCTACCCTCCCGGCAGTACTACTAGACGACTCTGCGCGGTCCGAAGTCCCGGACCCCGTTGGACTAGCAGGCTCACGCTGCCGCTGCAGCTCCGCCTGCTGCTTCTTCCACCACGCCGGCAACCCGTGGAAGAGCCCCAGCGAGGCCTGTGTAGCGCGGTCGAGCGGCATCTCGTGCTTGAACTTGCACCCTTGCTGCGTGAAGGCGCAGGTGCCCTCATGCACCCACTTATCGCAGTATACCTTGTTGCGCTTGGGGGCCGCCGGCGGGGGCGCTGACCTGACTATGGTATCAATCCGGTTCTGGCGAAGCGGCGTTAGTTTGGGGCGCCGCGGATGGGGGACGGGGGTAAGGGGTTAAGGGAGAGGGGATACCGAGCGGGGGGCCCTAACCTGGATGGGGTCTGCGGGACGGTGTGTCTGCGCCTGATAGCAGCGGGGCTTTAGTTCAAAGAGTCAGGAGACTTCGGTCGTGAGCAAAGGAGGCGCGGAACGCCGTGAGTGTCGACCCGCGATACCACCTACCTTGAAACGAACGGGACAGGTTATACCCTGGACACCACGAGGAGCTCGTCCACCAGGGACGGGCAGTACGGTCATTCCCTCCGCCCCCCGCTGGCGCCGGGGCACGTCCTGCATCTCGGGGAGCATGTCCGCCGGGATGAGCCGTGTGTACTCGCCGTCGCCCCTGTCGAAGCAATACGCATACGCCTCTTCACGGATCACCCCCGGCTGGTCCACATACTGGTGGGCGAAGTCACCTCCGTCCCCATATACGCTCCCGAACCTAGACTGCGGGTGAGCCAAGGCCCAACCCTGGGGCCGCACATTCTGGGGCGCTAGTATAAGGGGAGACGGATTCAGGCCGCGCGGAACCACAGCACCGGCGCTGGTGGGAATAGTGCCGTTTATGTGGTCCCGGATATCCATGTGGCGCAAGGTCTGGGTAAGGTCCTCCCGAGGCTGGCGGATGAAGGGCCTATGGGTGGCCCCTGTGTGGAGGGCATATCCGCTTCCTAGCTGCCGCATCGCGTCGTCGAATTCAACCGGCGAGTTGGGGGGCGACACATCCATCGGGTGGACAGGGTTGTCATTCCGAATGGTATGGGGAGTGATGGCCGATCTAGCGGGGCGGGTCATTGCAAACGGGAGAAAGTGATAATCGAGTGGTTAAGAAGTTGGGCTGTCGGCGTTTGCAACAGTGGTGTAATACGGCAGGGACGGCCTTAAAAAAAGAGTCTCCAAATGGCGGGGAGATCTTGCGCAAGGTATATCGGGGAGTCTGGAGCAGAAGTGGGGAGAAGAGAAGCAGGAAGAGAGGTACGGTGGGCGGAGACCTTGATATACCCACTTGCAAACGGCCGACGGGTGTACGTTCGCCATTCATCGCCTGCGCCAACAGTAAATAGTACACCGCAAGTGAATCACTCTCATCCATCAGAGAACACCCTCTCTCCCTGTACTACTCTCCCCTTTATCTAATCACTTCATGCCTCTTCCCATTGAAGCAAAGGCATTGGATAGCAAGGCTCAGACGACATTCACTCTGGCCATCTTCCTGGCCAAACCTCCTCGGCAAAGTATGCGGTGAGCCCGGCCATGGAGGAGAATCTCCATGCGAATGCCGCCATAGCTCACGACTAGCCACTCGGCATCCCTCCAGACCGCCATGCCTTGTGCTTTGTCTCCACCTTGGGTCTCTTCTATGCTTTCCAGGCCGGTTGTGCTTCCCCAAAGCCAAAGGGCAAAAGGCAAGGAAAACAACACTTACACGAGCAAAGCGTTTGCAGGAAAGATTGGAAAGTCCGGGCATGGGACCGATGGGCTCGGTTACCCGCAGCGCGTCTTTATAGTTCACGTGACAAGCACATCAGACACATTCTGGAAAGATCGGGGGCCTTTTCGTGGTGTAATTTTCATTTATTCTGTTGTTTTCATTCATCAGGATGGTGTTCTCAGTTGCAGCATGCCATCTACCGTCGACATAGCTCCTAGATACAATGTTTAGCTTCCTATGCTCCGAAACCCCGCTTCGTCCTCGCGTATCAGAGGATGCAAGTGGTCTAATGATGTAAATGAAAACCTCAATATGCTGAAATGGACTCAAAGTTATTGAAAGACCTGGCAGGCGGAAAGCACCACGACGGTGGATCTTGGAGCATCCAACAGCAACCAGAGGCTAATTCGCTTCTAGCTCAGCAAGGCGTTTCTTCAAGATAGACCGCTGCGTGGCGGCCGTCTGCGGCGCGAGCTTCGAGCGCTTGATATTATCCAATGCAATTCTGATCTCGCCCTTCGTAAGAGTGTCCACGATGGAGACGCCGGGTGGCGGTAGTCCTCGCTGGGAGGGGGTGTTCCTGTTCGCTGGGGGTCGAGACTGTCTCGGAAGGGTTGCGAATGATGCGGGAGGTTGGGACGACGACTGCTGATTGGGACCTACGCCTCGAGTAGGAGAGTAAGACTGATGGAAGGCAGGCCGCGCAGATGCGGTTGGAACTTGTGGGTAGTAGTAATTCACGTCTTGTGAGTTAGGTCCAGGGACAAAATCCTGGCCATGGTAGCCAAAGGGACCTGGTCTTCCTTGCGCGTAGAATCCACCGGTACTTGGCATCTGAGAAACACCACGCAGCTTGTAGTGATGGATGTTCGATATGGCGTGTATAGAGCTGGGATGGAGAGGCCCGTGTTGATATGCAGCTCCTGGTTGGTGCAGGTTGTTCGCTATGTTCGCGGGGTTGGGAGGACGCTCTCTGGGGGTTTGGGGCTGCGCGGGGTCGAGGGAGCGCCGTCCTCGCTTCCGACGCGATATTTTGTCTCTGTTTTGCCGCAGCGCGGGCGGGGAGACATTCGCGGGTTCGATGGCGGGTATGTCGGATTCGATTTTATCGAGATCCTCTTCTTCTGCAGGTTGGCGTTGTTAAACGAGAACTCCCTCAGGGGATACCTCCGGGTGGCACGCGGGCTGGGACTTGGGGTGGGACTTGGAAAGCACTTCGTGCACGAGCTTTCATTACCTTCGGACATGGCGCCATTCTGGGCACCGTGATCACTGTAGTCCTCCGAATCCCTGCCGTTCTCTTCGCGATCAGAGTCGCTCAACTCGCTCGGGTCTAAACCAAAGAGCTGCGGGGCGTTCGTCCGATAATTGACATTCTGTTCCGCAACGTTAGGGGTCTTCCTTGGTGATCGACGTCTGGTCGACTTACCTGCCGCCGCCTCCCACCCCGCCCAAGCACCTCTTCCTTCAGCTTCCGCTCGCGTTCCGCTTCCGCTTCTCGCTGGGCAAGAATACTCTCCCAGACACTAGGATGTAGTTCTGAAGCTTCAGGGGGGTCAGACCCCTCAAGGACATCTTCCTCAATGGCGCCCTTATCCGCTGACCAGATTCGGCCATACGAGAAATTTGGCTCTTCGCTGGTATCCTCGGCGTCCGGCTTCGCCGCTTGGCTTCTGTCGAGGAGTTTCTCCAGGGCGGCGTTGTCGTAGCGTATGACTTCTCTTTCGTTTTCGCTAAAGAGAGCCTCCGCACCATGGCGCAAGACCCCCTCGAGATCTTCTCCCGCATCGTCCGTGTCCATCCTGTCAATAAGCGCATGGTCCAGCGCCATCTTTTTCTTCCCTACCTGCATTATCTTCTCCTCTACCGAATGCCTAGTCATGAGCTGGAAGCAAAGGACGGGTTGGCTCTGCCCGATTCGGTGCGCCCTAGAGAGAGCCTGCATGTCCTGGTGCGGGTTGAAGTCCGGGTCCATGATTATCACCGTGTCGGCCGTCGCAAGGTTGATCCCGACCCCACCCGCCCTCGTCGACAAGAGGAAAGCAAATATGTTGGAACCAGGGGCGTTGAACGCGTCGATCCGCTTCTGCTTCTCCAAGCTGGACATAGACCCGTCAAGTCTCCTACAACTTAAGCCCATGCCCGCAAGGAAATCCTCAACGATGTCCAGCTGGTTCAGGAACTGAGAGAAGATAAGGACTCGGTGCCCTTGTTCCTTCAGCTTTGCAAGCATCCCCTCTAGAAGCAAAAGCTTCCCGGAAGCCTCTACAAGATTGCGATGCATAGTCTCCGGGTCCGCGTTCCGCTCTTCAATGGCCTCTGAGTAGATGAACGGGTGACACAAACATTTGCGGAGCTGCATCAGGATGTTGTTCAGAGATCCTCTTTCCTTGATCCCAAGCTTGCCGTTTGCGAATATTGCTCGAATTAGCTCAGGATTCTTTGCCATGATAGATTTGCAGAGCTTCTCCTGCAAAACCGTCATCGTAACAGGGACGATAACCTGTGCCATGCCAGGGAGGAACTTGAGCACACCAGCCTTAGTCCGCCGATAGAAGTATGGACTTATGATCCCATGAAGCTCGCGGACCTTCTCTGCAGTGAGAGTCTGGTACTCTTCGTCCAACTGTATGGCGTCGTACTGGCGGTCCACGAACTGCAGGAGGTTGAACAGTTCGCGCTTGTTGTTTTGCAAAGGGGTACCAGTAAGAAGGAGCCGGAAGGGAAAGGTCATCGTCTGTAGCGCACGGTATAACAGATTCTTGTCATTCTTTAGCCGTTGCCCTTCGTCAACTACGAGACCTGCCCAGTTGACCGATCGGAAGAGCGGACGCGTCCGCTCGTCTTGAGCCGAGTCGTACGACATGACTACAACATGGGCTTTTAGGTCCTTCGAATTATCGGGGAAGAGCTCGTACTGGTAAGCTAATTCCTGGGACTGCCGGCCGCCGTAGTACGCGACGACGCGGAGCTCGGGTCTCCAGAACTTGATTTCCCTCCTCCAGTTGGCACAAGTCGCGTTCGGTACAACTATGAGGAATGGAAAGCAGCAAGGATCTTCAAAAGTAAGAGTTGAGATCAGCGAGATGACTTGTACAGTCTTCCCGAGTCCCATCTCATCTGCAAGGATCGCATTTTGCCCTTGATAGAAGCGATGCAGCATCCAATTGACACCCTGGAGCTGATATTTCATCAACTTCCCGCGAAGGCCCGGAGGCTGCGCTTCGAGTTCGATATCATTTTTGAAGCTTTTTGACTTAAATCGTTTCAGCCTCTCTTTCATTTTCGAGGCAGGATCAGACTTAAAGTGTCGGCCATTGACGTATTCAGCATAAGCTGCTTCGAAGGCCTGGTAAAGTGCGGACCCTTCCCTCGGTGGGTCATCCCAGACAACTTCATCATAGCCAAGGCCTTGAAACTTGACGTAAATTCTGGTGACGTGTGATATCCTCGCCATGTCCTCCTCCTTCGTAGTAGCTCGCGGGGCCCTCTTGCTGTATTTGACTTTCAGGATCACGTCGGCAAGCAGGTACTCCTGTGGAATCGCCTCTTCTTCGTTTGCTCTCCGGAGTCCTTTCTGAGCATCACGCTTGCCAAAGGCAGAGCGCATAGGGCCGCTAGCGACACCGAAAACCCACGCTCCTGGAATCCAGGTACAGTGGAAATAGGATCGCCCCTCCCACTTGACTAGATACTCTTTGTCGTCCTCGGCGAGGTCTAACCAAGACGCGTCGCCGGTAGACGAAGGGTCCGTAGGGCGCCACGCAACAAGTGTGTGTATTTTGGATTTCACAGAGGAGCATTCCTGGCAGGTGAAGCTGTCAAAGTATTCACTGAACCGTTCATGCTTCGCATCAGCCAGGTCAGATTCCATTTCTTGTGTTGCAGGCTTTGGTAGATGCTCGATATGCCACGCCCGCCGACATCCAACGCAGCGGAATAGGACGTTATCAAGGTTGTTGATGAGGTTCTCCGGTACAGGCGTGACCGGGTCCTCGCCCCCATTCGCTTTCCTAATAGCCTCTTCCTGTTTCGGCGTCCTCCTCTCTGAGAAAGAGGCACACGCAGGTCCGTCCTTCCTGCAAGCTTGACACATGCTCTGACGAGGGGCGGCCTTGTCCTTGGTCCTCGCACGACCCACGCAGAAACGACACTGGATGACGAAATCGTCTGCATCAACTTTGGTGACCACATGCTCTCTTGTCTGCCTTACCCCAATGCACATCCTGTGATAGGTCATAGTGCAGCCCTGACAATAGACCAAGATGCCCCGGCTCGAAGATTGACTGCGGTTGCAAACAGCACATACGGGCATGTGACATTTGACAAAATCGGAGCTGTCCGGCAATGCCTTAAAGACTTCCTTGATGGAGGCGACCTTTGGGACAGCCGGCGCCTTGTCGTCGGATATGTAGGAGTCCGAGTCCAGGGGATCCCTCACAGGCGTGATATTTCTAAGCCCCCTTCCTGAGCGCCGGGGCTTCTCAAACTCGATTGATGAGCCACGCGATCGCGCAGTGGGTTTTGCCTTCCTTCGTTTCAGCCGTTTCGAACGTTTTCGAAGCTTTCCCCGTTTTGGAGCGGGTGTCAGATCTGATGTGACAAGGTCAAAGTCGTCGTCATCTTCGTCGCCAGACTCTGGCGGTAGCGGTGTGTCTTGGGCCAGTTCGTCAACATCATCCGCGACACTGTTGTGGGGCAGGAGGTTAGTTAGCCTGGGTCGGAGCTTGCGGGTAGGGCGCTTGCGCTCGTGGGTGTTTGGTCTCACGACCCAGTCTGAGAGTGTATTCGGCTGTTTTCGCACTAAGCGCGTGCAGCTGGCTCGCCTCGAGTGCGGACGACTGTCGTTTTCGGTATCCCACAGGCTCCTCTCGCCATTAGACGCAATATCTGAATCGTCGACGTCGTAAGAGGGACGTTTCCGCTTCGTCCCCCGGTCACTGGAAGAGGATTGAACCGAACCGTCATGGTGGGCGGCAAGAGCGTTGGAGCCGTTCTTTAGGCTGAGGAGCTTATCGAACGACACCTATTCGTGGGTAGGTTAGCGCCCGCCCGCTGGCTACGCCCAAGTTAGTGGGTTGAGCTCACAATGTCGTGACGGCCATCTCGGAACTCAATCTGATAAAACAGGTCCCTTCCATCTGCCTTGACAATCTCCTCCACTACCTTTTCCACCACCTCACTGTGGAGTTCTTGGTATTGTTCGGCTTGAGAGGTCGACAACGTGGGGATGATAACGAGGATTCGTCCATGGCGGGGGGGCTCCGGGCCACCAGGTGTATCGGAGTATAAAACAGTATTCGACGCCTCCAAAGGGCTCCTTTTGCGCCGAACCGGCTGACGCTCGCTAGAGTCCTCGCTGGACATATCGGTCTCGCTCATCTTGATGTGGACATTTGGGCGGCCGAGATACGTCGGACGTGTAACCGAAACGTGGCGGCGCGGGATCTGGAATACGGAAGGGAAGGAGTGACCTCCAGTTATACGAACCGAGGCCCGTGGCGCGATGTGCAATGAGGAATGTGGGAGGAAGACGGCTGCGGCTCAGCGATTGCCACGCCGGCTTTCGGAAGACGCGTTTCGCGTGAAGTGGGTGTTGAATGGGCTCGGTTGGGCGAAGTACCGAAGTATCTTCTCTAGTGCGGAAAATGCCCCAATTTAACCTTGGCCTACAGCTTCTCTGATTTGTTGGTGGGAGGAGCTGCAGCCTTTTCTGCTTCGTCTTTTCGAACCCATCTCTCATACAACTCAGCAGTCGCAATCGGCTTAACGCACCTTCCGCCCAGACCGCATCCTTCCCCATGCGATGATAGAAGCTACACGGCTGGCGTATCACGCCACCCTGCTTCTCCGTACGCGCCCGCAGGGCCCATACCGACTTCCTCACTTGGCGTGGGCGTCGTCCCTGTCCGCGATTCACCGAGGGATACATCGAGGGAACAGGACCGGCCGACGAGATGTGAAAGCGCAGTCTGACTTTAGAGGCCGAGCCGACCCCAAAGGACGGGGCAGCTCTAAGGCCCGACGAGACTCCAAAAGCCAACCAAGTGCGCAGGATATACAGAGGGCAATTGCCGGCGATGCTGAGGAGTTCACTGGCAAACAGACACGGCGGAAACGATTCATCAACCCTAATTCTTCGTTTGGCAAGAATAGCCACGTCTACCGGTTCAAGTTCGGTGATATGAAGGACAAGGCGGAGGCCATTCTCGCTCGCGATGAGGAGAAACAAGCCAAGATTCAGGCCGCCTGGAACGAGAGGCCAGGAAGGAGTAGGGAGTCACAGCAGTTGGATTCCGGGGCACAAGACAGGGAAGGATCCCTTGCCAGGGAGCGGACAAGAGCAAGGGAAGGAGGTCCCGCTGAGAGACAGGGGCGAGAAGGAGCCTGGGGACGAGCGAGGAAAGGCGCTGAACATGAGACGGGGAATGAGAAGCCAAAGCTGGATAGGCGTCGGGAGCCGATATCGATTGGGCGCGCTACCGCAGCGTCGCAGTTTCTCTTTGGGACAGCAGTCATCAATGCTGCACTAACGGCGCGCCGACGAAAGCTCTACCGCCTCTACGTCCTCAACACCGGGAAGCGCGCACAAGAGATCGAAGACCAGCGGAACAACCCCCAAATTCTAGCGAAGAAATTCGGGGTCCCTGTCACGTTCGTCGACCAACAACGAGGGGCTATGATGGATAAAATGAGTGGCGGGAGGCCCCATAATGGGTACATCCTCGAGGCCTCTCCACTCCCACAGCTACCCGTCACTGCCCTTGGTCCTTGGTCCGCGCCCCATTCCAAGCCAACCTTTGAAGTTGTACTTGGCCGCCAGTCCAAGGAAGAGGAGGCTGTCAACGGGACGGATCCGAGGATCCCATACCGGCGGGGAAAGCAACGGAAACCGTTCGTGGTGCTCCTCCACGAGGTTGTTGACCCAGGCAACCTTGGAGCCATGATCAGATCGGCGGCATTCCTCGGTGCGAGCGCGGTGGCCATCACGACCGGTGGATCGGCGACTCTTACGCCCGTCGCGACGAAGGCTGCTGCGGGAGCTTCGGAGGAGATACCGATTTTGGTCGTGGGCTCCGACTTGAATTTCATCACAGCCTCTAAGAAGGCTGGCTGGCGTTTCTATGCCACAGCCCCGCCTTCTTTACACAACGACCCCAGGAAGACGACGACTGCTAAGGTGGAAAAGGACGACCCCCTCGCCGAGGCCCCTTGCGTTCTCGTCCTAGGAAGCGAAGGGAAGGGCCTTCCCAAGACACTGCGGCGGGCAGCGGATTTCGAGATCTCCATTCCTGGTGTGTCCAAGACGTCAGTTGATTCGCTGAATGTGAGCGTTGCTGGTGGCATTCTGTGTAATGCGTTCCTTAATCCTTCCACTAGTCAGCCGGAGAAGGAGACTGAGAGCGAAGAAGCGTTGTCTTCGGAGGAGCTGGCCGAGGAGACCTCGAAGGGGGAGATGCCCCATGAAAGGGACCGAGAACAAGAGAAGCCCGGTGAAGAAGAGGCGGGAGAGAAACAGCCGGACGATGGTGAAGAAAGGGTCTTCTGATGTCGACGCCGCTGGTGTTCCAGGTAATGGTCCTTGTACGAATACGATGCTGCTGGGGAGCAACTGTAAAACACAACTTCTGTAACTTATGTACCAAAAGGCATGTCAGGCATATAGAGGACTTCGTATAGAAGGACGAGAACGGAATTACTGAAGAGGTTCGCATGAAGTGGATTGCCGGCCCAATACTAGATTACAGGCGTCGTCAGTCAAATGTGATTTGAGTTCCAAATAAGTGAAAGCTTCTTGTTAGAATTATGGAACCCGGATATCATCAACCGACCGGCCTTGTGGCCTAATGGTAAGGCGTCAGATTTCGGCTTGAGAGCTCTCTGAAAATTGTGGGTTCGAATCCTACCGGGGTCGATTATTTTTGCTTTTTGCTCGATTTTTCCGTCTCCAAATAAGAGGCTTTCCTCCTTTCAATGATGGCCAGGGTAACCACTAACCCTTCTTTTGCACAATATGAGCAATATGAGCAGGTGTAATAAATAATATCTATTCTTTCCAACAATTGAGCTATGCCGTGTGCTGGGGCTGGTACTACGCTGGAGGTGCACCCTCCGAGTAACATGGTAATCGCCCGTAGAGGCGGACAGGAATGGGAAATCCGTATGGATCAGGTGTGATTGTCATAACTATAAATCTGAGTACTAGATAGCCTATGCATATAATCGAGTCTGTGCCGCTTTGCTCTTTTCTCGATTACCTCGATTGGAGCTCGGGTTGTCGATGAGGCTTCCGTGCGGTGTGGGGTCTCAAACTGTATTAACACTGTGACCCGCTTCCGTTGCCCGGGTCCGCGCCGATGTTTACTTGGCTTTCAGCAGCGGATTTCTGAGTTGCGACTCCCTGATATAATCTCCAAACGACCACAAAATCTCGTCGTATTCACTTTTTTTTTTTCATTGCAGTATAAGCGCATGAGACACGATGAAGCTTGACCTCCTAACCAAAATGGCCGGCTTACCACCGGCCCTGCTACTCCTGGTCGTCTCCCAAGTCTCAGCGGCCCAAGCACCGGGCGGGCAGCTCCCCACCGCCATCCGCAAGATGCCGCCCGACAGCGGCGCAAAGGTCTTCCCTGAGTACATGGCCTTTAGCCCGGATTTCTCATACGAGGCAGCGCGGATATACCCTCAGGAAGACGCCGCGGAAGCGAGGTGGCTCGGCCCCGGGTTCAATCTGCACGAGAGGGACGGGGAGAACATGTTCCGCAGGGCGGCGGAGGTGCTCGGGGTGCTCCAGAGGAGGGAGTCCTGCCCGCCTAGTATGAATAGTTGCGATGGCGTGGGCCACCCGAATAAGTGCTGCTCCGAGGACGAGGAGTGCGTGGAGGTGGACAACCCCAGCGTTGGGAACGTGGCGTGCTGTCCCCAGGGGATCAATTGCGACGGCGGCGTTGGCATATGTCCAGCGGACGCAGTCACTTGCTCGGAGGAGCTTGGTGGGGGGTGCTGCATTAAGGGGTACAAATGCCAGGGCAGTGGATGTAAGTTTCCCTTATCCTTTTTGTCGCCCGTGATCATTGCTAATCTACTCCCAGGCGTGCGAGAAAACGGCTCGAACGACGAATCCTCCGGCCCGACGACCATGACGACCACCTCCACAACCCTAGTCGACGGCTCCGCCTCCACCGTCATCGTCACCGTCATTACAACCCTAACGGACTCCCCCTCAACCGAAACCCGCACAACCGCCATCACCGAGTCCGAATCCTCCTCATCCGGCGCCGGTGCTCCCTTCCGACCCACAAACGATGACGACAGCCCCAGCAACTCGTTCTGCCCTACGGGCTTCTACGCCTGTGAGGCGCGCGCCGAGGGCGGCTGCTGCCAGACGGGCCGCGACTGCGAGACGACGTCGTGCCCCCCAGTGGAGATGACTACCATCGTCACGCAGGGCGTCACGATTGCGGTTCCTGTGGATGACGTGCCGGGTGAAGAGGCAACGCAGACGTGTGCGGCAGGCTGGTTCCTGTGCGATGAGAATGATGATGAGGATGAGGCGGGGTGCTGTCCGGATGGGTACAAGTGCGGGAAGGAGAGCTGCTCGGTTTCTAGCGCGAGTGAGACAGCGGAGGTGCAAAAGACGAGGCCTGGTTCGGGGGCTGTGCGGGTCGGAAGTGGACTCGTGGGGGTGTTGGGAGGCCTCGGAATAGTTGGGGCCCTGCAGCTGGTGTGAGGTGGAGCTGTGTTCCTGTAAGATGCTAGATGTGGGCTTGATATCTTTCCGACATGACCTCTGCATATTATCACGTTTAGGAGTCCATAGGACGGGTTGCAACCAGGAGTTGATTTCGGTTGTTTTTGGGACCTTCTAAGATTGCCGCACGGCTTCTACAATCTTCATCGGGGGGTTCTCCAAGGAGACTAGGATCCGCCGGATAGCATGGCGTAGTAATGACGGGATTACAATAGATTTATGTTTATATTCCCGCCTTGGTAAGAAAATGTTCTGTGATAGTAAACAAGAAGTATGACAACACAGATGGCGACTCCGGGAGAAGCCGGCCTTCTCATTACAGCTATAACATGCCCCCTATTATACGAAAGCAGGCAACCTGAGCACTTTTCTAACTTACACCCGCACCCATCCCCGGTCGAGTAGTGTTATAGCCCCCCGCTCGTCAATCCGAGACGCCCAGAATCTTCCCAGGATAAGTCGGCACCACGCCGAGACCTCTCCCCGGTCTTCCCGGCCTTGCTCCGCTACACTCCAAACGCGTTTTATGGACGCCACTTCTACGGTACGTCATATGGGGGGGCAAATCGCCATATGGACTATCCCTAGACCAATGCATGCTTCCGTTCTCTTCGAGCTGTAATTGATCGAGTGTATAGCTGTTCTCGTTATGATTATCCCGGCTCATGACAATTAAGAGCGTCTTCTTATCATCTATCCGCTATAAGCTCGCTCCTCTCCTATGAATTACACGCACGAGTTGCAGATGAAGAGCAAAACAACCTCCACAGTCGCGGTATAGCTAGTGTGCCTCCATGGCGCTTGGCGTAAATGACCCTGAACGGGAGAGTGAGTATATATTTGCAGGCCAACAGCGTGACACCGAATCCCTACCCCATATGCAGGGTCTACACCCAAAGCAAGGATGCCGGGCGGACGGCTACGCCGTCCAATACATTCACGGCCCGCGTAAAAATGTCTCCCGGCATGGCGGTCGCCGCGGCGGGGTGCAGGTCCCCTCCCCTCATGCGACTGGACGGAGTGCAGTAATTATCCCGGCACATCTTCCGACCCTCTTCTATTTCTAAGTACCTACGTCATTTCCTCTGTTCCGCTTATTTACTGCCTGCTCTGTGTTCAGGAGGGCGATATACGAGGGTTAATTCTTCTCCCAGGGGGATACAACTCGTGTTGTATACGGCGCCCGAGATTCGACGGGTTAGCCTGCCTCCTGATCACAACCCCCTCGTCAGGAGTGCAAGAAGACCACTATCGGCCAATTATGGGGATCTCGCGTCTACCAGTAATACTCCGGCAGATAACTCCCCGACGTTTATGGGGGAGCTCGCTATACGGAAGTCTCTCCTCCTAGCACTATGGAAACCCACGAGTCATTAGCCGGCGATAAATCCGCGGTGGCCAAGAGGTCCAGCACTCTATCTTTGACACAAGGTCTAGAAACAAACTCGATAAGCCCGTGCCGGCATCTTGAAAGTATTTCAACCTCCTATCATGCCTTCCCCACCGTGTCTGCTCAGATCATGTCTCTTCTATCTTCGTCTATTGCTTTTCCCCTTCGGAGTGAGATATGGTGTAGCAAGTAGGCGAGATTATCCTCTAAGCGTCTCTCGTCCGTCCTCCCTATCTCGGATCCGTCTCCTTAGTGTTATTTTCGGCTACAGTCTTCAGTGTGAAAACAGCTACCATCTCTTCCTCGTTGGTTCTTGTCTTCCTGGGAAGGTACTAGAAAAGGAGAACGAGCCTACAGTTCCCAAAGCCACAAGACGACGCCTCCTTTTCAGTAGTCTCAACAACCTTCGATGTCTCCTTCTATCCTCCAATCCCTGGTTGGCAGAAACTCAATGAGGAGATAGCTAAATGCCAACCAAGATGAGACATTTCACATTCAGAATCTGGGTCCTGATCGCCCTTATCCAAATATGCTCAGCTTTGCCCGCCGGCCTATCCCCCAATCCGCAGGTTGTTTTCCCCCGTGAGGCCGCTCCGCTCTCAATTTGCAATCCAGGCATCCCCGGTCCCGGCGTCCACAGGCCGCCGTGCACTTACATCGAATACCTCGAGACCATGTGCTGGCCCAGGGGGTCCTCTCCTCTCCACTACGACGAGCACGCCCAGTGTATGTGCAACGGCTCCTTCTTCCCCGAATGGCTCGGCTGCCAGGAGTGTCTCTTCATACACGGTCTACGCAACGAGCGAGAAACTGCTTTCTACGCCAACGTGCTGTCTGACGCGTCGGAGAGGCTTTGCACCGGCACGCCGACTGTGCCGTTTCGGTCACTGTTTGCAGAGGCGGAGGCGACGGCCGAGAGGGTTACGACGGGCGCAACAGCATCGGTGGATCTGTACCCCGGGAACTCGGACGTCGGACTGTATTACACGCAGACCGGTCCTCGGGGAATGGGAACGGTTACGGGATCTGCGGCAACTGTGAAGATGGAAGGCGGCCTGGTGACAGCAGACCCCGAAACGACGACGAGTCTAAGTAGTGGACCGACTTTGACTAGTGTGCGGTCTAGTACGGCGGAACCGGAGGATGAGACCGAGGCAGCAGAGCCTGAAGGGGCCTCACGAGCAGTACGGCCCTGTCTCCTGAGCGTCGCTCTCGTGGGCAGTACTGCTATTGCTCTGATATAAAGGCATCCCAGTGCGAGTCCATCTCTCTTTTATTCCCTTCCTCCCTTATCATCGACATTCTCTAGTTTTTCATCCCTTTCACACTCTCTTTCGCTACTTACCCTCTCATTGGTTCTTCACGCCTTTAATGTGTACGCTCTATCTAGTATCTCTTTCGCACGTGTTATAATACCCCGTATCGTTTAGTGATTTGCGGCGGATAGAGGACCGCGGGTTAGATGGAGAGCACCAGCGGGGTCGAAGAAATATCCTCAACTTGGTGCTAGTTCCCGCAGGTTTTCATCCCGTTAGCAGGTCAGCTTGTACATACCCATCCTTATATCTTCGGCCTTACGGCCTTATCCCGGAATATAAATTGAATAGAGAGGAAGTTGAATCGCATACTATATTGAGGCAGCCACCGTCGGTACGTTGGAAGCAGAGTGGCGGCGATGGGAACTCTGGTTTAGGCCCACAGTTAAAGATGCCACGGGCGAAGACACTTGCACACAGACCACCGGATTTGAATTTGACGACCGTAGCTCCGTCCGTGCCTGGTGAAGACGGGCTCGTCAGGTGTCATGAGACCTTGAAAGGGATATGAAAGAGTCAAGGATGTGCTCGGACATTGAAAGTGAAGCCCGAACTGGTTTAGCGTTGAAGAACCCGGCCTAGCCCCACCGTAATCGTCATTCCCTCGCGCAGAAGATCCAATTGGGGTTGATCAACTTTGAATTTTCCATGGGCCTGAGACGTTCTTGATCGTCGGTGAACCGTGCCCACGGAAGGGTGAATGCCGAGTGTGTCAGAAACCGAGTTCCTCCTCCTCGGGGATTATGCTTTCCCCTCTCGCGAGGACGTACTATGTATAGGAGCTAAGTCGAGCCTTGACTTCCCTCAGGGTTCACAACAGACTTGCGTATTTCGTGCTGCATCCCAGATGAACTAGGCCGCTCCGGCCCGCACGACTTGAGTGCCGCTGACCAGTTCAAAATGATGATGGGTGGTTATGTATCCGTGCTTCTGGATGTGGCCTTGTTAATATCGGGCTTATCGTATCTTATTCTTCTCAGCGGCCCTTTCGACTGGATTCTCGTCTCCATCACCGCCATGGCACGACTGGGATTCACCATAAAGACGATCCTGGCGGCCGCGATCGTGGGCCTCCTCCCTATGGCGTTCGTTCTCCTGCAGCCCCACCGGTATCTCGCTCTCCTTTTCGACTGCACAGATGCCGCGCCAACAGAGACCGGCCGGCCTGTCCTCATTAAATGCAAGACGACACACCGGAGGGCCTTCCCCCAGAAGCACGCTTTCGCTTACTCGTATCTCGTTGCTGGCATTCCTGTGGGATGGAAGGGACAGACTGGTGGGATCCTCGCAGCCGACTCCCCAAAGGGGAGTGAAGTTCAGAAAGAAGCGGCATGGTTTGAAGTAAAGAGTCAAGATCACTTACACCGCGGGAGAGCCGATGTAGGACTTCGAGGCAAGTTGGATGCTTACTTGAGCTCCGAAGTGAGTAGTTGGTACTTCCCCCACTCTACATCTCCTTTACGGCGGGGATAGAGTGGAAGTGCTTGCTCATGCTAAGCATGGAAGGTGTAGGACATCGATCCAGCGAAGTATCCGTACGCTTATCTGATTACGGCGCCGCGGTTTCTCGGATACGTTTTCAATCCAGTCTCGTTCTGGTACCTATATGGCGAGACAAAGTCTCTAGATGCTGTTATATGCGAAGTTAATAACACCTTCGACGAGAGGCGAATGTACTTTGTCTACCGTGACGAGCTGCGGAAGCAACTGGGGCATGCCAGCGAGACCCCGGAATCGAACGACGACTTCGGGACGCAAGAGAATGGCCTAATAACAGTCTCCAGAATTGACCAGAGCTTCCCCAAGGACTTTCATGTTTCGCCCTTCAACTCCCGGAAAGGGTCGTACTCCATCAAGGCTACCGACCCTCTAGGCCCTGGCCTTCAAGGGATCCGGCAGTTCGACACGACAATCACCCTCCGCAGCTCCGGAAAACACCCTAAGATAGTTGCGAGGCTTTTCTCCCTCGAAGACCCCCTAGAACCAGTACAGATGACCCCGCTAGAGAAGCTGAGGCTGATCCTTAGCTGGGGTTGGGTCGGGCTTCTCACATTTCCACGTATCGTCAGAGAAGCCGGTGTGCTCTGGTTCTCCCGCGGCCTCCACGTCTGGTTTAGACCCGAGCCGCTCTCTAGCAGTGTCGGTAGGCGGGCGACTGCTGCCGAGAAGACTCTGGAGGGGATCTTCCGCCTGTATCTTCGCCACCTCGTTGGGCAGTCGAGCAAGGCGCTCATCGTGAAATATCTCCCTAGCGGGATTGACGGACCTCCCGAAGTGATGAGGTCCCCGAGAGCGAAGGGGGAACGTATGCCTGGCGAACTAGAATTCAGGGTCCTCACGCCCGTTTTCTACACCCGCTTCGTGCACTATGCACACGACTTCGAGGCCATCTTTGCCGAGTTTAGGGAAAACTCCACCATATCCGTCTCTAACCCTGATCTTCTTCCGCATATTCTGTTAAAGAAACCCCCATCGGCTGTCAAGACGGAAAGCGTTATCGATTACCTATACTTCAAAAGCATACGATGGCTGAGACGCCGACCGCCGCGCATAGTCCGGCCCCTGCGTTCCAGCGACGCCTCTTCCCAGCCGGATAGGGGGACGGCCGTGGTAGACATTCGTGAGTTAAGGTTGTCTTCGATGGATGGCTACGTCCTAAGCGAGGCGCCTGCTAGGGATCGGAGGAGGTATAGAACGATCGTTGCGCGGGCTTTAATAGCCAACCGGATGGCGCTCGGCGGCTTGGAAGCGCCGTGGCTGACGGTGATGTTGAGGGTCAGTGTCGCATGGGCTCTGTTGGTGGCCACTCAATTGACTTTAGACTTGATTCTTTCTGATGGATGCCAGCGGATCGACTACGTTTTGCGAGTCCGCGGAACAGGAAAACTCCATGCGTAATACATGGAACCATTGTGACCGGTTAGGGGAGGTAAGAGCGGCAACTAATGTACAAATCACGAGAGGTGAACAACGAACGAATTAGATGGATTTTTTTACTTGCCGAGTATTGAGCCGTTGAGACACCGGTATTTGATTCATCTGTCTGAGCCGCTTCGCTTGACTTGCAAATTCGGTGGGCTGAGGGGCATGTGAAGTGACAAGACGTTTAAGAGGGAATCCGACGGGAAGGTGCAAAGGTGGATGCCGAGATTCCTTTTCCCGCGAAACAACCGAGACGTACGCAATAGTCGATTCCTCACTGGACGAGTAGAAGAAACGACACGTACATCCCAACGTTCTTCAAATAACCTGTGATAGGGCCCTCTGGTGAATCGGGACGGCAAGCTACATCGTATGGAGGCGTACGAAAAGCCTATAAAGCTGCGAGGAAAACGCCCCTCCCAAAATCCACCTGCAGGACTCCCGTTGACTTGCACTGATTCGCCCCATCACCCCATCTTCGACACTGCCATGAGGCAAGCCGACTAAGACACCCTTGGGTAGCTCAAAAAACTCTTCGCAATTCCAAATTTCTTTCAGCTCGGTTGGTGCTCCGGTGGATCCCTGACGCATGCAAGTGCTTGCCTCCTCACACTTCGGCTTCTTTGTTACGATTCCGTGGCCCCCGCCTGTCACGCCCGCATTAGGTATTAGTGCCGCGGAAGCCCCACCGCTCCCAACGGACTTCCCCCGCAAGCTAAGGTGGCGGGGTAGTGGAAACTGTGAGCTATGACAAATCTTGGTGCGTCAACCTGTCAAACGAGGAGATTTTGAATGTGAAAGTTCCAGTTGCTTTGTGTTCACTGTGATGAAAAGTTCCCTTGGCACGCCAGAAGTGTTCGCCCATCGCTTTGGGCGCTGCGTTTCGTTTCGAAACGGATTGGGTAGGAGAAGGATGAGGGGTTGATCTCCGTCGTGTGATTGACAACTCGCGGGAGCTTATATCTCTGGTGGGGAAGCGTTGCCTACCTACGACTTGGTGTCGGTGGTCGTGGTGAGAAGCTCATGCTGATAGTTGGGTCTTATAACGTATAATGCCCAAGACTGCCCAATACCGTCCGATGCCAAAGTTGGAAGGCATTCGAAAACCGGGGCCTCTTTCATCTTATCTCTTGAATACAGACGGTAGCTATTCCAAATAATCGGAACACCAATGCAGCACCGGAAACACCGGAGTCCGTAACAGCGTGATAGTCCGGCTGGAACAGGAGAGATACGCCACAGATCCTCATGTAGAAACGAGAATGGAAACAGAACCTTTTCAGATGTGTCCAGTGACACCCTAACTGCCAATTGACGCCATCAAACTGTATATAAGAAGATCATCGGGCCTCCCCTTCCCACAAGCTCCATAGCCCTCGGGGAACTATCCATTGAGCAAAGGTAAGAACAACCCCGCAAACGAGTCAATTCGCCTTTCTCCTCGGGCCCCCTCCTTCCCTCTTCCTGACCAACCCCGCCTTTCCCATCGTCATAGCTCCTGCCCCGGCCTATGAGCCTCGCCGCCGTTGCGCAACCCCACTTGGTGCACCGGGCACAGGTGGAAGCTCCCCGTCCAATGGGCGCGGGGTCAGATGAATCGCACAAGCTATGCTGTTTTTTTTCCTACCTGGGTCTTATAAGCACGTCTCCTGTCCAACTGGCTGACCCAATGTAGCACACACTCAATCTTTCTCTCCCAAGCCCGAAACAAGGACAATTTGCCCCCAATCTCAGACTTAACACGCCTAGTTAAGCTACGGAATTACCGCGACAATGCCTTTCACGGGTCACTGCCTCTGCGGCCAGGTGAAGTACACCATCGACCAGGATGCGCCTCTCATCACAGGCTACGGTAGCTCTCCCTCCTCATCTCTCCCACTCCCCGCCTTCGGGGCGCCGCAGGTACTGACGGAAGGTTGTAGATCACTGCGATGACTGCCAGCGTCAGAGTGGCTCGACTTACTGTAAGCTCCCTTCCCCCCCCCCCCCCAAGAATACTCCGCCTCGGACCGCA